>VWZI01014959.1:21814-36204 GCA_013396835.1 Psilopogon haemacephalus | reverse complement strand
CCCCCCACACACACACTGAAATTGTCCAGCCTAGACTCAGCTGGCTGGAAGTTAAGAAATGAAGCTTTATATTACAGCTTTGCACAGTATACAAGCAGATATTTACAATATATTACAGATATTTGCAGATATATACAGTAAAACAGTAGTGCAGAAAACACCACACCCCTCCCAGAGATCAGAGTCCCCAAGAAGGGTTTCCAACCACCCTACCACCTTCTTCCCACTTCCCAGTCTTATCCCACTATGTGTCTTATGTGCCAGGTAAGCGAGGTAGATTGGCCAGAGTGGTTTAGTAGCAGGAAAGTGGTTAGTGAAGCTACACAGATCCAGCTAGAAGGCAGGGAGAGAGATGCAGCAGCAAGCACAGCTCAAACAGCTCTGTCTTATCTTTGTTTGGGTTCTAGCTTTTATACCATCTCAGTGAACCTATGAGTGGAGTAGAATCAGCTAAGAAGGCAGGAAGAGAGATGCAGCAGTGAGTGCAGCTCAAACAGCTCTGTCTTATCTTTGGGTTCTGTTTTTTATACCATCTCAGCAAACCTATGAGTGGAGTAGAATCAAATTTCATTTTCCTTTCTCAGCCTGTAATCTGACTTCTCTTGGGCAGTGAGTGGCTGGAGAGTAGCCCTGAAGAGAGGAACTTGGGGGTGCTGGTGAATGAGAAGCTCAAGATGAGGCAGCAGTGTGCATTGCAGCCCAGAAAGCCAAGCAGAGCCTGGGCTGCATCAGGAGTAGTGTGGCCAGCAGGTGGAGGGAGGTGATTCTTCCCCTCTACTCCACCTTGGTGAGATCCCACCTGGAGTACTGTGTCCAGTTCTGGAATCCCTGGGACAAGAGGGATGTGGACATACTGGAGCATGTCCAGAGAAGGGCCACGAGGATGCTCAGAGGGCTGCAGCACCTCTGCTGTGAGGACAGACTGAAAGAGTTGGGACTTTTCAGTCTGGAGAAGAGGAGGCTCCCAGGTGACCTTCTTGTGGCCTTCCAGTATTTGAAGGTGACCTACAGAAAAGCTGGGGAGGGACTTTTGAGACTATCAGGGAGTGAGTGGACTAGGGGGAATGGAGCAAAGCTGGAGGTGGGGAGATTCAGTTTGGATGTGAGGAGAAAGTTGTTGAGCATGAGAGTGGTGAGAGCCTGGAATGGGTTGCCCAGGGAGGTGTTTGGGGCCACATCCCTGGAAGTGTTTGCAGCCAGGCTGGATGAGGCAGTGGGTAGCCTGATGTAGGGTAGGGTGTCCCTGGGCATGGCAGGGGGGTTGGAATTAGATGATCCTTGTGGTACCTTCCAACCCTGACTGATTCTATGTTTCTATGATCAGCTTTTGAGGTCTCTTCCAGCCCCTGACATTCTATGATATTTTTGCACGTAGGCTGGGAAGCAGAGTACTTCTGTGGGCTTTGACATATCCATGTGTTTAAATAACAAATTAGAGTTGATTGTATACAAATATCCCTGCCTGAGAACTCTAAAGTCTGTGGTGTTTTCCTCCACCCTCTCCAGACTTTGTACTTTTTGCAGTTGCTGTTGTTGACACTCCCAAGTGAATTCAGCCTGGAAGAAACAAATATTTGCTTAGCTGTTCTCCTGCTGTGCCTGCTCAGTGCATTTGCTTAATGATGGCTTCAGTTCAGCTCTGCAAGGGTTGTAGGGCAGTGGAGTCTCTCAGAAAGACAAGAGGCTCATTTGTGGACAATTCACCTCTGTTCTTGCCCTGACCACAACTCCCTTTTCCCCAGACTAGAGCCTGATTAAATAAATGTGCACTCAAAGGGCTTTCTTGGCCATCATCATGCATGGCTTTTCACAGCCTCTGTTTCAGCATCTCCAGCTGCCAACAGCAGTTCTGATAAGGGCTCCCAGTTTGCCTTCTTTACGTCCCCACTCCATTTGTCTTGCTTTGAAGCACGTTCCAGGTTGGTCTTGAGCAAGTACCTGTTGCACTTCCTTCTCAATGGCTTCATTAAGAGAAGCATTACCAGCAGGGCAAGGGAGGGGATTCTCCCCCTTTACTCTGCTCTCCTCACACCCCACCTGCAGTACTGTGTGCAGTTCTGGAGCCCCCAGCACAAGAAGGACATGGAACTGTTGGAGAAAGTCCAGAGGAGAGCCACAAATATGCTGAGAGGGCTGCAGCACCTTTGCTATGAGGACAGGCTGAAGGAGTTGAGACTTTTCAGCCTGGAGAAGAGAAGGCTTCAAGGATACCTTATAACAACCTTCCAGTATCTGAAGGGGCCCTAGAGGAGGGCTGGGGGGGGGCTATTCACAAGGTCTTGTAATGACAGGATGAGGGGGAATGGGTTCAAACTGGCAGAGGGGAGATTTGAATAGGATGTTAGGAGGAAGTTCTTCACAGTGAGGGTGGTGAGACACTGGCACAGGTTGCCCAGGGAGGTTGTATCTGCTCCCTGCCTGGAGGTGTTCAAGGCCAGGCTGGATGAAGTCTTGAGCATCCTGATGTAGTGGGAGGTGTCCCTGCCTATGGGACAGGGGAGTTGGAACTGGATGATCTTTAAGGTCTTTTCCAACCTAAACCATTCTATGATGCTATGAATTGTCTTGAATTTTTAATGGTTTAGGTTGGAAGGGACCTCAAAGATCATCCAGTTCTAAGTCCCTGTGTCATAGGCAGGGACACCTCTCACTAGATCACGATGCTCAAGGCTTCATCCAACCTGGCAGCCACAACCTCCCTGTGCCAGTATCTCACCACCCTCACTGTAAAGAACTTCCTCCTAACATCCAGTATAAGTCTCCCTCTTCCAGTTTAAACCCATTCCTCCTTCTCCTGTCATTACAAGACCTTGTCAATAGTCTCTCTTTCTCTTCCTGGAAGTGCAGCCATGCCTGGCAAAGAAAGGTGATTTTATTAGTGTCACACCACAAAGCAGCACTATAAAAACTCAAAATCTGGAAAGATCCAAAAATTGTTTTCTTCTTTTGGCTCTTCACAAAGGCTTCTAGAAAGTATTTGAACTACATGTGATTCACTTTTGAAATATGGTAAGTGAAATTTTGCCAGTAACTGGATCCAACTTCTGAGTTATTTTTCTGCCAGGAAACAAAAATCACTTCAGTGAAGTAATATATCAGGCTCTCTCTCCACCTATTTCCAGCTGATGAGGATTCAGCCTATCGCAGATATTGTTTTATTCGGCCGTCAGTACGTGACCTGGCACTTAAAATCATAGAATCAGTCAGGGTTGGAAGGCACCACAAGGATCATTTAATTCCAACCCCTCCCTGCCATGCCCAGGGACATCCTACCCTACATCAGGCTGCCCACAGCCTCATCCAGCCTGGCTGCAAACACCTCCAGGGATGTGGCCCCAAACACTCACCTTGGGCAACCCATTCCAGCCTCTCACCACTCTCATGCTCAAAGACTTCCTCCTCACATCCAATCTGAATCTCCCCACCTCCAGCTTTGCTCCATTCCCCCTAGTCCTGTCACTACCTGATAGCCTCAAAAGTCCCTCCCCAGCTTTTCTGTAGGCCCCCTTCAGATGCTGGAAGGCCACCAGAAAGTCACCTGGGAGCCTCCTCTTCTCCAGACTGGACAACCCCAACTCTTTCAGTCTGTCCTCGTAGCAGAGGTTCTGCAGCCCTCTGAGCATCCTTGTTGCCCTTCTCTGGTCACACTCCAGCATGTCCACGTCCCTCTTGTCCCAGGGGCTCCAGAGCTGGATGCAGTAATCCAGTGGGGTCTCAGCAGGGCAGAGTAGGGGGGGAGAATCACCTCCCTCCACCTGCTGGCCACCCTTCTCCTGATGCAGCCCAGGCTCTGCTTGGCTTTCTGGGCTGCAATGCACACTGGTGGCTGATGTTGAGCTTCTCCTCCACCAGCACCCCCAAGTCCCTCTCCTCAGGGCTGCTTTCCAGCCACTCACTGTCCACAAATCCACACACTGGATTTGTGCTTGGCATTGCCTCGACCCAGCTGCAGGACCTTGCACTTGGCCTTGTTGAACCTCATGAGGTTGGCTTGTGCCCAACTCTGCAGCCTGTCCAGGTCCCTCTGGATGCCATCCCTGCCCTCCAGCCTGTCTGCTGCACCACACAGCTTGGGGTCATCAGCAAACTTGCTGAGGGTGCACTCAATGCCTTTGTCCATGGCACCCCCAATGATGTTGAACAAGACTGGTCCCAGGGCTGATCCCTGAGTGACTCTGCTTGTCACTGGTCTCCACTTGGACATGGATCCATTGACAGCCACTCTTTGGGAGCAGCCATCAAGCCAGTTCTTTATCCATCTGGTGTTCCACCCATCAAACCCATGTGTCACCAGCTTGGAGACCAGGATGTGGTGTGGGACAGTGTCAAAGGCTTTGCTCAGAGTCAGGTAAATGACATCTGTTGCTCACTTGTACAACTGAGCTTCATCTGTCTGATACCATTTTCCTCCTCGGGTTTACCCCCCTGATTTTTGGAGGTTTTTGTGTTTTGATTTTGTTGGTGGTGGTGGTTTGGTTTGTTTTTATTTTCAAACTTTGTTTTAATTTTTTTTTTCCATATCATATTTAAAACCTCCTCCATAATGATGATTCATTCCACAGTGTGTCAGCAGCAAATTTTGTTGGCACACTCCTCCGTTAACCGTGACAAAGACTGTGATGAAAATATTATGTAAGATTTATCTCAAGAATCACTTATGGGGAGTTCCATTCATCATCCTTCACCTAACCAGGCTGAAATCATGGGAAATAGAGTTGGAAAGGGCTTGACCGGCTGGAGAGGTGGGCCCAAGCCAAACTCTTGAAGTTCAACAAGACCAAGTGCAAGGTCCTGCATCTGGGTTGAGGCAATCCCATGCACCAATATAGGCTGGGCAGTGAGTGGCTTGAGAGCAGTCCTGAGGAGAGGGACTTGAGGGTGCTGCTGTCAGTGTGCACTTGCAGTCCAGAAAGCCAATCAAAGCCTGGGCTGCATCAGGAGAAGTATGGGCAGCAGGGCGAGCAAAGTGATTTTCCCCCTCTACTTCGTCCTGGTGAGACCCCACCTGGAGTATTGCATCCAATTTTGGAGCCCCTAGCACAAGAGGGATGTGGAGATGCTGGAGTGTGTCCAGAGAAGGGCAACAAGGATGCTCAGAGGGCTGCAGCACCTCTCCTATGAGGACAGACTGAAAGAGTTGGGGCTCTCAGTCTGGAGAGGAGAAGACTCCAGGTAACCCTATTGTGACCTTTCAGTATCTGAAGGGGATCTGCAAGAAAGCTGGGGAGGGACTTTTAAGGCTATCAGGTAGTGCTAGGAGTAGGGGGAATGGAACAAAGCTAGAGATGGGTAGATTCAGGCTGGATATTAGGAAGAAGTTGTTCTGCATGAGCAGGGTGGTGAGATGCTGGAAGGGGTTTCCTGGAGAGGTGGTGGAAGCCCCATCCCTGGAGGTGTTTAAGGTCAGGCTGGATGAGGCTCTGAGCAGCCTGATGTAGTGTGAGGTGTTCCTGCCTATAGCAGGGGGGTTGGAACTAGATGATCCTTATGGTCCCTTCCAACCCTGACTGATTCTATGATTCATGTACTGCATCCAGCTCTGGAGCCCCTGTTACAGAAGGGATGTGTCCAAACTGTGTCCCAAAGAGCTGAACTGTACTCAGCAGATACTTATGCAACTTGTTCTTCAACTTAGTTGATGATTTTCCATAATCTTCATAGACACTCAATATCAGTAACTGAATCTTCTAATCTCTGGAGTACTTCTGCTCCTGATGTCTGCATCTGAATTCCTTCTCCAACCTTTTCCTTGTTCTCACTGTACCGAAGACAGCCTGAGAATGAGCTCATTCCCCTTGTGAGTGATGCTGCTGCTCATAAACCACAACCCCACCTTCTGACACATCTGTTATTGGAGCTGACTTCATACTCCTGTAGTCACCAGCTGATGCTGTCATGCTTTGAAAGCTCCAGCACAGCATTCATTTGAATGTGAAGCACTATTCACTGAAATCAATGTTTGCTTGACTTATGATGCAGTCCCCAGAGCATGATCACTTTCCTTTATGCGTCTGAATTTTAACTGAAGACAAAGCTTCTATTGGTTCCTGGATCTCAGTTGTCTCTTAAAGTGTTCCTTTGCAGGAAGTTGAAGCTCAACATGAGCCATCAGTGTGCACTTGCAGCCCAGAAAGCCAACCAGAGCCTGGGCTGCATCAGGAGAAGTGTGGCCAGCAGGTGGAGGGAGGTGATTCTCCCCCTCTACTCCACCCTGGTGAGATCCCACCTGGAGTACTGCATCCAGTTCTGGAGCCCCTAGTACAGGAGGGATGTGGACATGCTGGAGTGTGTCCAGAGAAGGGCCACGAGGATGTTCAGAGGGCTGCAGCACCTCTGCTATGAGGACAGATTGGAAAAGTTGGGGTGTTCAGTCTGGAAAAGAGTTGGGGCTTCCAGATGACCTTATTGTGGCCTTCCAGGATCTGAAGGCCAGAGAAACCTCCCTGGGGAGGGACTTTTTAGGCTATCAGGTAGTGACAGGACTAGGGGGAATGAAGCAAAGCTGGAGGTGGGGAGATTCAGATTGGATGTGAGGAGGAAGTTGTTCAGCATGAAGGTGGTGAGAGCCTGGAATGGGTTGCCCAGGGAGGTGTTTGGGGCCACATCCCTGGAGGTGTTTGCAGCCAGGCTGGATGAGGCTGTGTGCAGCCTGATCTAGGGCAGGGTATTCTTGGCCATGGCAAGGGGTTGGAAGTGGATGATCCTTGTGGTCCCTTCCAACCCCGACTGATTCTATGATTCTATGGTCTAGTGGGCATGTCCCTGCTCACTGGAGGGGGGCCAGACTAGATGAGCTTTAGAGGTCCCTTCCTGCCTGGACCATTCTATTGTTTACAGTGTGGGTGCCAGAGCTGTTTCCATTAGTGGTTTGTCCATGCTCTGCTCAGTGACACAGTGCAATCTCCTGTAGTGTAAATGAGATTTGGCAATGTGACTTTTAACCGTTTTGTATCGTAGTGGATGCCTCCCCACAAACTCATCAGCTCTCTCCCTGTCTGTCTGTTTCCTGCAGTCCAGCACATCGTTCAACAGAGATGCTGTGAAAGCAGGGACGGGTCGGCGTTTTCTGGGGGGGCTGCTCAATGATGCATCCTACTGCTACACTCTGGAAGTCTCCTTCTACAGCTACATCCTGGGTGGACTTACTTCTGCTGTCCCTTACACAGAAGAAGCATGTATCCTTTTTTGGCAGTCATTCCTCCTCATGCAGCACACGTGGACCCGGGCACTTAAGGTAAACACTCCTGTCTTCAATAAGAGTTTTGCTGAGATAGGAACACACAAGTGGAAATGTGTGAGCCTGCTCCCGATGCTTTCATTTCCCTCGTATTGATTCTCCACGCTGTGGAAATTCAAGAAGAGGATGGCATATTAGATCAAATAAGCCATTTCCCTCTTGAAAGGAGATTGTCTCACACACTTATTACAGGAGCTAGTCCTGGAGAACCTGTGATCCATTCCCTTCCACGGGTTTCAGGTTCTTTCTTAATGTCTCTCTTTATTCTCTCGTTAGCCTGGTGTTTGTATTATGATTTTAATAGCAGGTCGAAAGGGTCTCTTTGGTACCGAGTTGAAATATCTTCTCCAAAAGCCAAAAAGAAAAGCTCTGAGGGATCCATTGGGTCCTGTAGCTGCCTCAAGGTCAGGTTGACAGAGAAACAGAAAGCCAGCTCTGCAAATACACCCAACAAATCTGTTGGCATTTCTTGAGTGCTCAGATAGGAGCAATGTCTCATTCCTCAGGGAGGGGGAAAAAAAAATAATCCTATCCATCTGGCTATCACCACACATCAACTGTTTGAAGAGTTGTTCTGACTGGTCTCATGATCTGGTCTTACTGTTCTCACTGGTCTTGGGTTTGTTTCTTTTTGTCACCATGCTTGAAGCCTGGGTGTGTTATTTCATTTTGTGATTCTGTCCTGGCAGCTGTTTTGGATTTTCCATAGGTTTATGTGGTGGTTTGGCACTTAGCTGTACCTCCCTCCCCCCCCACACTTTGAAATAACCCAGGCTAGGACTCAGTCGGCTGGAATTTAATAGTGAAGCTTTATATTTACAGCTATGCACAATGTATAAGCAGATATTTACAATGTATAACAGATATTTACAGGTATATGCAGTGAAAAGGTGATACAGAAACACCACACACCTTCCAGAAATCAAAATCCCTAAGAGGGGTTTCTAACCACCCCTACCACCTTTCCCCCCTTCCTCAATCTTATCTCACCATCTGTTTCATGCAGCAGATAGGCAGAGGTAGATGGGCCAGGGGGGTTAGCAGTAGGAAAAGAAGTTAGTGGAATTATTCAGATTCAGCTACAAAATGCAGGGAAAAAAGGGAAGGAAAAAAAAAAAAAAGAAAGCCTTGCAAGGGCAGTCACAGCCCAGAGAGGTCTGAAGCAGTCTGACTTATCTCACTTATCTATATTTTGGTTACAGCTCTTAAACATTTTTTTTTTCTTTCTCAGTAAAGCTATGAGGGAAGTAGCATCATCAGTGTTTTTCTCTCTCAGCCTCTAGTCTAATTTCTCATTCAAATCCTCCAATTAGTTCAAATCAGCACAGTTTAGAAGCACTGCAGAGGGATAAGATTAGCTGTGATCCCCTCTACCTCTCTGTTGCACTTTGGATGTTGAGGAAGGTTTACAGCTTTAGAGTAGGGAGAGTGGGATACTTTTTGAGACATGATGATTAGAGGGCTGCAGCACCTCATCTATGAGGACAGGCTGAGAGAGTTGGGGCTTCTCAGCCTGGAGAAAAGAAGGCTTCCAGGAGACCTTATAGTAGCCTTCCAGTATCTGAAGGGGGCCTACAGGAGGGCTCAGAGGAACTATTCACAAGCTCTTGTCATGACAGGACATGGGGTAATGGGTTTAAACTGGCAGAGGGGAGATTTAAATGGGATGTTAGGAGGAAGTTCTTCACAGCGAGGGTGGTGAGCCACTGGCACAGGTTGCCCAGGGAGGTTGTGGCTGCTCCCAGCCTGGAGTTGTTCAAGGACAGGCTGGATGAGGCCTTGAGCAACCTGATCTAGTGGGAGGTGTCCCTGCCTATGGCACAGGGAGGTTGGAATCAGATCTTTGAGGTCTCTTTCAACCTAAACCATTCTATGATTCTTCACCATCCCTGTGTATGTGCACACTGTGTGGGGCAGGGAGAGCAATTCTTAATCATTTGGAGGTTTCTGGGCTGGCTTCTTCATTGAAAGTTAAATCTGGAGTGGGGAGGAAGAATATATTAAGGTGACTTATCTGGGGTTTTTTTTAAGCATTTGGAATCCAAGTGTTTTAAAAGCACATATCTTAGTTTCACCTTTAATTCTCCCTGCTTAGTACTCATAGTGCAAACAACTGTTTTATTTGTCTTTATCAAGAGCTGTTTCTGCAGTGAGGAGTGGGAAGAGTTCCTGTACAAATGAGATCATTGTTGTCTTGAATATGCTTTCCTTCATCACTTGTAGGTCATGCTGGCTTAGTTTCCTTTTTCACAAAGTTGGTGTGGTTTTTTTTTTTTTTATTATTATTTTTGTCCCATTTCAGAGGTTGTGGGATCCAATGTCTTTGTCTATTTGCTTGGCTTGGCTGACAGAGCTGCATCAATAATAATAAACAGGCTTCTGACACAGGCTTTGCTGCTTTTGCTATTACTTTTGCTTTGCCTGCTCTGCCCTGCCACATGCTCTGCCTGCAACGACTTTCAAGATATTGACAGAATTCCCTTTGAGCTTTGGGTACTGTCTGATACTATATTTTGAATATTTCAAAGCCTCTCTCTAAGAAATTCTGTAACTAGATTCTGTTGTGCCTTTCTGCCTTACCAGCAGAAAGGAGCCTCTCGAATCCCCTGGTGGGCAAGAGGTATAGTTGAAACTAAGAACCTCTTTCCAGTTTTAATCATTCTCAGTTTGTTCACGGTGGCCATCAGCGACTGGTGCACAACAAAAAGGATCACAGAAGTCCTTCTTGGTGCTGATGTATGGAACACTCAAACACCAGCTTGATTTCTACAGTTATAGTTTCAACCAGTTGAGTGAAAAAGGAGAAGCTGGTTTTGACTGGGCTGGTAGACAAGCAAGCAGGGAAGACTCTTTGCAAGAGCACTATGGCCCACTGATGTTTTGCTCTGGTATGCTTTATTATATGCCTTTCAATGGAAGGATTCTGTCAAGAGTGCTGTTTTTTGACAGCTCTTCCTTATGTGTGCAGTTTCCAAGTTAGGAAGTAGAAATGCAGCTGCTTGAAGCAGTCTCTAGGCTGGAGTGGTCAGAGTTATGTATATCCTACCCTGGCAGGGGAGAAGTTTTATGTCACCGAAGCGCCTGCAACCGAAAGTACAACAATTGCAGAACCTTCCAATTTAGCCTGAGCAGCTCTTCCAAGCTATTTGCAAGTCAGTGATTAATTAATGCTCGGAATTTTTAATGGACCTGAACCAAGGCACAGCCAGTCAGTTCGTATTGCTCTCCAAGGACAGGTGTGCTTCCATTAACTGTCTAGCCACATGCAGGCAGCAAGTGAAGCAAATAAATGAAGAAATTGCAGTGAGCCCAAAGCTGTGAACTCATAAGGCAAACATTCAGGGAACCTGCCTTCAAATACATTTCTTAGGACTGTATTCATCCTACTGTGCTGCTGTTGGGTTGTGAGGTCTTTTGTTTTGTTTGTGACAGAAACTGGATCAGGAAGGCTAGAACTGTAGAAAGCTTCTGGTTTTAGATTAAGGAGTACAGGCTGAGACACAGCTTCCAGTTCAGGGGACCCACAGCCTTGAACAGGAACAACAAAGCAAATAACTCCCTGCACTCAGAAATCAGCCAGAATGGCTTCAGGTGGAAACCAAAACAAAGGAGGATCACCAGGTTCCACCAAAATATTAATTTTGCCTAAAGTAGTTCCTGTTGATAGGTGAGAAAACTGAGGTCATAGAATCACAGAATCAGTCAGGGTTGGAAAGGACCACAAAAATCATTTAGTTCCAACCCCTCTGCCGTGGGCAGGGAAACCCTACCCTAGATCAGGCTGGTCACAGCCTCATCCAGCCTGGCCTTAAACACCTTCAGGGATGTGGCCCCAACCATCTCCCTGGGCAACTCATTCCAGGGTCTCACCGCTCTCATGGTTAAGAAATTCCTCCTCAGGTCCAGGTCCCTCTGGATGCCATCCCTGCCCTCCAGCCTGTCTGCTGCACCACACAGCTTGGGGTCATCAGCAAACTTACTGAGGGTGCACTCAATGCCTCTGTCCATTTCACCCACAGAGATGTTGAAAAAAACTGGTCCCAGGAGTGATCTCTGAGTGACTCTGCTTGTCACTGGTCTCCACTTGGACATGGATCCATTGACAGCCACTCTTTGGGAGCAGCCATCAAGCCAGTTCTGTATCCATCTGGTGCTCCACCCATCAAACCCATGTGTCACCAGCTTGGAGACCAGGATGTGGTGTGGGACAGTGTCAAAGGCTTTGCTCATGTCCAGGGAAATGACATTAGTTGCTGCCCCTCATCTATTAATGTTGTGACCTGTTCATATGAGGCCACCAGGTTAATCAGGCAGGATCTGCCCTTGGTGAAGCCATCCTGATCGGACCCAATCACTTCTTCACTATCCTCCTGTCTCAGTAGTGCCTCCAGGAGGATCTGTTCCATGATCTTACTGGGGATAGAAGTGAGGCTGACTGCCCGTAGTTCCCTGGCTCTTCCTTCCTAATCTTTTTGCAAATGGGAGTTATGTTTCCCCTTTTCCAGTCAGTGGGGACTTCACCAGACTGCCAGGACTTTTGGAATATAATAGAGAGGGCTTTAGCAACCTCATCTGCAGTTCTCTCATTACATACAGGGCAGTCTGCTCAGAGAAATTAAGAAAGAGTGTTTAATGAAGTGCAGTGGAATGAAAGTGGAATGCCTCTTTCCCTTGTAGAGTTCAGCAGAGTGGACAGTGCTGTAGGAAAAATACCTGTTTTAATGTGTGAGAGAGATTGTTTGTGGGAGAGAGGCAATGGGTGTACGTAGATTTCTTTATCAAGCTCCCTGTAGCAGTGACTGCATCCATCTTTGTTGAGGCTGCCTGGGAGTATCAGTGAAGAAATGGAAATTAAGGCAAGTGACTACAGTCAACTTAGGAATATCTATAATTTTCTTTTTTTTTTGTAATGTATTTCTTAGCGTCTGTGTCCCAGAGTCCTTTGATAGCCTGAGACGAAAGGTGCTATTAAAGTGCAAAGTGTTATTACAAGGGTGATTTTTTGCTTTTAAAGACTTCATTTTCTCTTTTCCCCTTCCCCTTCCCCTTCCCCTTTCTTTCCCTTCCCCTTTTCCTCTTATGTAGCATATCGATCTTGGAAGGCATCTTCAAAGTATTTCCTGGGGATTTAACCATATGATTTCAGTTACCTTTTGGCTAGGAGCCAGGCATCAAATACCATACACGTGAGTGGGGGATTGGTCTTGCAATTAACTGCTGCCATAAGATCAGTCTTGAGTCGCTGATTCCTTTCTCTGCAGGCTGCCTGCTCAGCAAGCATTCATGTAGCATTCTGGAGAGAAGGAGGGAGAGCAAGTCAGCCTCACAGCTCACTATCCTAAGCAGAAGTGAAAGGGAGTTTGTAAGCTGATGATCTTGTCTTGAAGGGAATGAAGCATCCGAGGTAGAGAAAGCAGAGCTGTCCTATCAGATTTTAAGGCACAAGTTAGAATGAGCACTGTGATCTGCTCCATAGCTTTGTTGTCTTGGGCACTGCGGAGGAGGACTCTGTAAAAACACAGATCATAGAATCAGTTTGGGTTGGAAGGCACCACAAGGATCATCTACTTCCAACCCCTCTGCCATGCCCAGGGACACCCTACCCTACATCAGGCTGCCCACATCCTCATCCAACCTGGCTGCAAACACCTCCAGGGATGTGGCCCCAACTACCCCCCTGGGCAACCCATTCCAGGCTCTCACCACTCTCATGCTCAACAACTTCCTCCTCACATCCAATCTGAATCTCCTCACCTCCAGCTTTGTTCCATTCCCATTAGTCCTGTCACCCCCTGATAGCCTAAAGAGTCCCTCCCCAGCTTCTTTGTAGACCCCTTTCAGATCCTGGAAGGCCACAAGAAGGTCACCTGGGAGCCTCCTCTTCTCCAAACTGCACAGCCCCAACTCTTTCAGTCTGTCCTCATAGGAGAGGTGCTGCAGCCCTCTGAGCATCCTTGTGTCCCTTCTCTGGACACACTCCAACATGTCCACATATCTCCTGTAACAGAGGCTCCAAAACCGGATGCAGTACTCCAGGTGTGGTCTCACCAGGCTGGAGTAGAGGGGGAGAATCACCTCCCTCGACCTGCTGGCCACACTTCTGCTGCAGCCCAGGCTCTGCTTGGCTTTCTGGGCTGCAAGTGCACACTTCCGGCACATGTTGAGCTTCTCATCCACCAGCACCCCCAAGTCCATCTCCCCAGGGCTGCTCTCTAACCAGTCAGTGCCCAGCCTGGATTTGTGCTTGATTGTGCTAAATCAATGTCTGTCTTCTTATGCACACAGGTTTCTTTCCCAGAGATACTATGCTGTAGGGAAGAGAAGAGATGATGGTTGTAGGACCAGAATGTAAGCAAAGTGCAGCCCCATAGAAATGTTCTCAAGTCTGTTTCAGCCATAAATGCAAGATCCTGCCTCCTTTGGAGAGCTGAAAGCCATCAGTAGCTGTCAGGCCAAACTAGAGAATTCACACAGGCTGACTCAAGAGCTGTCAATATTGTGGCCATTTGAGCCAGATTTCTAGCTCAGACATAAAAATAAAAATGGAAACAAAGGTACTCAGAGGAGGAAGAGTATTGGAGTCTCTGTGTGGAGAGGTGAACGTTCCAGAGATAGGCCATAAACTGGCAACAATGGATAAGGTAATATAATATCATTGGAACATCAAAACCTTTATGTCTGGAAGCACAGCTTGTGCCTGCCCCTTTCTGCTTCTCCTGTGCCTGCTGCTATCTTCCCTTGCCACTATTTTGATTGCTGCTGCTGCTGCTTCGCTGCTGCTTGAGGAGAGGCTAAAGGTGCTGAGGCTCTCTAGACTGGAGAAGAGAAGGCTCAGGGGTGACCTCATTGCTGTCTACAACTGCCTAAAGGGAGGTTGTAGCCAGGTGGGATTTGGTCTCTTCTCCCAGGCAACCATCAACAGAAGGAGGGGACACAGTCTCAAGTTGTGCTGTGGTGGGGTATAGGCTGGATGTTAGAATTATAGCATCAGTCAGGGTTGGTTGAAGAAGTTCTTCACAGAGTGATTGTCATTGGAATGGGCTGCCCAGGGAGGTGGTTGAGTCCCCATCCCTGGAGGAGTTCAAGAAAAGACTGGATGGAGCACTTAGTGCCATTGGCTAGGGCTGGGTGATAGGTTGGACTGGATGATCTT
>VWZI01014957.1:0-42922 GCA_013396835.1 Psilopogon haemacephalus | reverse complement strand
CTGGGCTGCATTAAGAGAGGCATTACCAGCAGGGCAAGGGAGGGGATTCTCCCCCTTTACTCTGCTCTTGTCAGACCCCACCTGGAGTACTGTGTGCAGTTCTGGAGTCCCCAGCGTAAGAAGGACATGGAACTGTTGGAGAGAGTCCAGAGGAGGGCCACAAAGATGATCAGAGGGCTGGAGCACCTCTGCTATGAGGACAGGCTGAAAGAGTTGGGGCTTGTCAGCCTGGAGAAGAGAAGGCTTTGGGGAGACCTTATAGCAGCCTACCAGTATCTGAGGGGGGCCTACAGGAGGGCTGGGGAGGGACTGTTCACAAGGTCTTCTAAAGACAGGACAAGGGGGAATGGGTTCAAATTGGCAGAGGGGAGATTTGAATGGGATGTTAGGAAGAAATTCTTCACAGTGAGGGTGGTGAGGCACTGGAACAGGTTGACCAGGGAGGTTGTGTCCTTTCCCTCCCTGGAGGTGTTCAAGGCCAGGCTGGATGAGGTCTTGAGTGACCTAATCTAATAGGAGGTGTCCCTGCCTGTGGCAGGGGGTTGGAACTGGATGATCTTTGAGGTCTCTTCCAACCTAGACCATTCTATGATTCTATGATTCTATGATTCTATGATTTTAGTCTGGAAAAGAGAAGACTGAGGTGGGAATCTTGTAAATTGTTACAAGTACTTAAAGGGTGGGTGTTTGGAGGGTGGAACCATCTTTTTTAAGTGGTAATGGGCACCAGTTTGTGCATAAGAAGTTCCATATAAACATGAGAATAAACCTCTTTAATTTGAGGGATGGTGGAGCACTGAACAGGCTGCCGAGAGAGTTGATGGAGTTTCCATTTCTGGAGACATTCAAAATCCACCTGGATATATTCCTGTGTGATCTTCTTTAGGTGAACCTACCCTGACAAAGGTTTTGGACTCAATGATCCCCAGAGATCACTTCTAACACCTACTATCCTGTGATTCTGAATGTCTGAAAATTTTCAGAAACAGTATTCATTCGAAACTCTTATTCAAACATATTTGAAAATATTCACAAAAAAAAAAATCCAATTATAATAATTAGGGCATACAGATATCAATTATTTACCACCATCTATTATACTTCTAGCTTAAGACAAGAATATGACTGCATTTCCATGAGAAATGTGTAGAGAATATTCTTGTTATATCCACCACATCCAGTTTTAGAATATATAAAGGATTTCTTTTGCCATGGAGAAACAAATTAGATGGTCGGTTTATATCAAAACTTGTCAGAACATCTTAACTTTCATGGCATTTGGAGGGTTTTCTCTTCATTATTTCACAAATAAATTAACCTCTGTGGAGTCTTCCAAGTTGGTATATGGTCTCTGTATTCTTTTGGCCTGTATTCTTTTTTGTGGAGTCTCATTATGATTCTACAGATTAGTTCCTCAGGGCAAATTTTGGCTGTTTTTTGTAATACTTTGATTTCTCATACTTTTCTTAACACTGAAAACTCTCCATTTTGAAACTTACTTTTAAAAGTATATCAGTATTTTGCCCTTAGGAGTAATGTGTTGATGTTCCACTTTTTTAAAAAAGAAGTATTAAACAAACCATGTTTGACCTGTGAAATAAAGCAGACTGTATAGAACAAGTATATTTTGCTTCACTTATGAAAATTATTTTGGATGTGGGCTTGGCATTTTTTTCTGCATTTTATGTTGATCATAAGGAAAACCTTACTTTCTCAAATTAGAGAACTAAGTTTGAAGAATAGTACTTTTGCTATTATTATTGTTCTGTAATTAACAAAAAACATAACAAATACTGATAGGCAACATTTACATAGGGATTTCGTCTCAGTTACACTGTTTTTGTTCAATCTCTTTTGACAGCTGGATTCAGTCAAGTATGCTAAAGAGTTATATCTACTTTATTGCTGTTTCTTGTTTTATACGCATGCATTTTCATGGATATATGAACATTGTTTTGAGTATCATTTGATTTATATGCCCCGATCACGCAGCCCTTAAAGTGAAATTATTGCAAATAAAAGAAGTTATCACACACACACACACAAAATAGCTTGAGCGTAAAAGCATACATTTCACAATGCTTTGTCTCTTTTCAATATTGAAAGTACAATGGTATTTTGTTCTTCATATTTATA
Source organism: Psilopogon haemacephalus (assembly GCA_013396835.1). Classification (NCBI taxonomy): domain Eukaryota; kingdom Metazoa; phylum Chordata; class Aves; order Piciformes; family Megalaimidae; genus Psilopogon; species Psilopogon haemacephalus. The sequence continues at coordinate 40,786 of VWZI01014957.1, read as the reverse complement.
ATCTCAGAGTCTTTTTCTGTGTCATTGAGACAAATAATATTAGATTGTGATGAAATGGTTCAGTATCCATTTAGTAACTGAGTGCACAATTTATTGTAAGGTCATCAATTTATAATACAATTCTTCATTGATGATATATGCACTTGAACAAATTATTCAGTTTATTCAGGAAAAAGTAGCCACTATGCAAAATTTACCTCAGTATGCTCTGTTACTGGACTGGGTGCAGATGCTCAGGGGCAGCCCCTGTGAAGAAAGATCAAGGCTGTCCCATGCCAGGCACCACTAGTTCCAGCCAGCTCCAACAGACTCACTGAAGGGCACAGCCGACCTCAAGATAGTGATGCCTCAAGGGAAAGAAGTTTGAGAAAGATAAACTTTTACAGAGGCAGCAGGAAGGGAGGATAACAAATTGTGAGGAACCACTCTGAGCACCATCATTGCTCCAGGTGCTGATGCAGGGATTTACCCGTAACCTGTGGAGCAAGTTGTCCCCGTGCAGACCCATGGAAGACTGCAGTGGAGAAGGTAGACATGATATGAAGGAAACTGCAGCCCATGATGAGACTATGAGGTATCAAACTCCTGTCTAATTTGCTTATTTTGTTCTGCTGAGGAGGGAGAGTGTGAGAGCAGCTGGGTGAGTGTCTGGCCAAGGCAATTTGACTTTCCTTTCATACTAAAACTCCAAAACATTGAAAAACAATGAGGTAGTTCAGGGAATATGTTATTTGCTGTAGACATATCTAATTAAAATGAACACCACACAGCCATTTGATCACTCCTACCTCAGTCTGGTGGGATGGAGAGGAGAAAGAACAACAGAAGGTTAGAGGCTCAAGACAGAATACTCTCTCACCAGTTATAGTTGTGGGCAAAAGACAAATTCAGTTTGGGGAAAGAAAATCAATTCAAACAGATTCACCACCAATTCACTACCTGAATTAGAGCAGGTCATTAGTTCATTCATCATAACCACAACCACGTCTTAAATAAATACAACAATCTCTCCCCGTCAGTCACAAACCTGATGAGTCACCAAGGCCTAGTTACAATAGCAGCTGTTGTCAAAACTTACATCATTATTGCTGTGGATTTTGCCAACAAGCCCAATTTCACTTCCTGTAAATTCAGTCATATTTGGGGCTGTTACATCTTTTAATGAAAATGTTTCAAGAATTTAACCTGTGATAAGAATTTAAACTGGATAGACTTTTCTTTAATCCTTTCTGTGTTTCCTCAGTTGCACATCTTTCCTCTCCTGTGCCTTGTCTTCCTAGCACCTCCCTAGATCTCCATATTCTGTACTGCCCACCATCTCCTTCTTCTCAGATACAATAAATGTGTCTCAAGGTAACATTCAGTACAATTCTGCATTGCAGAAATACAGTCAGAATGTTATTTTCTCCCTTTCATAACTGTCAGCATCACAATTTCTTGGACTATCATTTCCATAGAAGACCAAGTCTTGGCAACACAAATCCATTTCATAGAGTAGCATTTCATACAGTGTTTTCCAAAATAATGTAACTCATGCAGTTACTTTATGCTACATATAAATGACAATTATAATAACTTTATCTGCTCTCTCTCTTAGCAACAAAAAAATCTCATATCATCTCACCTAGATAGGTTATAAACAAAAGATAAATATTTTACATTTCTAATGCTTATAATACAGACAGAGAAATGATTTGTCAAAATTCATATCCAGGGATTTCTTAAGGTCAAATAATACAGAACATTAGTCAACTAAGTCTTGAGTGCAATGAAGGGCTTGTCTTAGAGTGCAGATTCCTTCTTCCCTTAAAATCTACAGAATGTTTGTAATTTTTTTTTTTAATACTCTAGACAGTTGTACATGAAAATACATGGGGATTTCATAGCCTCCTCATGCATTAGGCATGGACCCAAAAGCAGAATAAGCTACATTTTCACTCTCTTAGTGATAGATAAGACTTTTGTTAGAGGCATATGTAAGCAATACATTTCACTGGAGTTACAGAACAGATGACTTAAATTCCTACCTGTCTATTATTAGTCCTATCAAAGTCTTAAGAGTCTAAGAAACAAGTTATTAGCACATTTGAAATTATGATAGCAGTTCAACTTATATACAGTTAAAAGATATGTGTGTGGTTAATATGTATATAAGTTTATGAACATACAAGTTATACGTTGTGGAGAGATTTCTGAGAAGAAATAGCCTGATAGTGGTGAACAATCCACTGCCAGGAAGATGTGTGAAAGAAAAGCACAGCGGAACACCTATGAAGTGGAAGTGCAGCCGGAAAGAATGGAAGGGAATCAGAGATGCAGAATGGGACAGTTCCTGCTTCTGAAAAAGTTACCCAGAAGTTTCTTGATAACTATGAGGTCATTGTTGTTGTTATGTAAACCAATTATTGTCTTCCACATATGATCTCCTGCGCCAATTACTTTGTAGTATCTGCAGACACCCTCCGCTTGCCAGCTATAAAAGAGCTGTAGAATCGCTAATAAATGGGGCAATTGCATAAATCATGTTGATTGGACAGTTGCTCACAGGGTGCTACTCCTGACAATACATATATGTAAAAAGCAATTTCTGGTATCAGTCCCTTTTCCTGGTTTCATCTCACCCTTCTACTGTTCCTGTGGCATGTTTTACAGTAGATGGTTTTGTCTGAGAAGAATTTGTATAGCATTTCCTCAATGCTGATTCTGGTAGTTTCTTCTTCCACACTCCAGGATATACCTCATGCCATTTTCATGTGTCTGCTAACATGCTCAGTGCCTTGCTACTTTCTCAGAGGTCTTCGAGTCCATGATGTATCCAGATGCTCTGTATATGGTGTGCTTTACATATACTGGATGGAGCTTTGTGCTGTGTTACATCAAAAGTTTAATTCTGCCAGGATCTGTTGTGGTAGACCTGATGGGTCAAAATAGGCTTATACATGTGCTGGCTTTCCCAGATATGTTTTTCTGCTCTCCTTCCTTCTGTTTTGGGGAGAGGCAACTGTGGGGGAAAAGGACAAAAGATCTGGAGCCATGGAGTCTAAGCACCTAGGCTTATCCAAACTTGTTTTGCTCCTGTTTGCATCTTGAGGTAAACAAGGTACATGTGCTTGGCTTGTGCCAACTTTGTGCTAGGCCTATGCTCTTCCCAAATATGGATATAGCAAGCCTCTGGCCAAATATGGTCAAACTTGGCTAACTGCCATGCTGATTGGCTAATCTATGTCCAGAGGCCCATTAGTCTCAGGCATTGATATAAAACAGATGAGCAGGTAACACAATGTGCCTCTGTCATTGTAATAGTGTTCTGCTGCTGTATCTGTTTCTGCTGCTACTGCCAGCTGGCATTGACAGTGATAATGCCTTATTGCTTTATAGCATTATGTTTGCTAAGCTATAACTCAGCCTGCTGAACAGCCTGGAAACTGCCTGCTTCAAGTTTACCAGGAAACAGCTTTAATCACCTTCATGCAATAGGTCTGCATAGCCTGCAGCCAGCATGACACTGTGTTGAGACTACATCTCAAGACATCTAGCCTTCACCTGCCGAGACGAGCAGACCTGGAGGCACACAGATCATCCAGAGAAAGCCAGGATGAGGTCAGAGATCATCTGACCCTTTCCCCAGCATCCTGTGAAGCCTGGAATTAATCAGAAGTCTCGGTGGCAATTGACAGAATTCCCTGAGTGTGTTTGGGTACTGTCTCAATCTGTTACAAGCCTCGTGAGTTGAGAGAGAAATAATATTTGTGAATATTAATATCTTAAGCCTTTGTAATCTACCTAGCCTTTGGCCATAAGCAGGAAGGAGCCCTGAGTCGATCTAGTGGCTAAGTAGTACGATTGACCATGGGAACCTTCTCTTCCAGTTTGATTGAGTTCAATTAACATTTATATAGTGCTGGTTGGTGCTATTTATCCTTTATGTATTATATCCCATGACCGTTGCAAATGAACCAATTATTATTAAAATTAGCTGTTGGGGATGGTAAGAGTTTAGAATATAAAAATTAATAAACAATATTAAATTTGAAAAAATAATATCATATTAATTAATTACTCCCTTCCATTACAGGATCCAAAGATTGTATTTCTTTGATGACCAGTATTGAACCAACAAGTCATGGATAGGTCTAAAGCCTCTGGTGTTGTAGTGTGCTTGTATTTTCAAAGTCTTAGTAGTTGTCCCAGATTGGAGCTCTTTCATATTGCATTTTCTTCTAGAGTCTGAGCTCAGGTTATACCATTTAGAAAGAGCTATAACTGTCTGTCAGTTACTAAAAGCATACATATGATACAGCAATAACAGTTTCAACACACTGTTATAAAAACAATAACAGCTAAAACAAAGTAGGTAATATTCAGCTGGATGCTATTACAAGTTAAACCACATTTCTAGGCCAAAACATGTCCAGACAATGTCAGGCAGGTTTTGAAGTCTAATTTGTCAGCTTAGCAAGGCCTGTGTCATACAACAATAACTCAGTATATACTGAGATACAGTGCTAGAAATTATAAAACTAAGCATTATCTTAGCAATACCTTACTGCTAATTACAGGTCATTCTCTTTAATTGCTTTCCATAACTGCTGCAACTATTACGAGTTTAGCATAGGTAAAATTCATTAGCTACATGAATAGAAAATAGGATTTTCAGTCTCTAAGTCACTTTACCACTTTTTTCAAAGTAGATATTTTAAAATAAATGTAATAAATCTTCCAAAAATTTACAACTATTTTAAAAAATAAGCTTTCTTCCTTCTTACATGATACTGAGACCATAATAGCAATACAAGAATATGATGGTTCAATAAAACTAAGGAATTTCTGTAAGTTAGAGGACCTGTTATACTGAGAATTTCAAGAACTATTTGCATTCATGTCCCTTACACTTCAAGGTTACTAAACTTCTTTAATCCTCATAACTATTGTATACAACTAATGTCTATAAAATACAGTAGACTTATCAATACAAAAGAAAAATGAAATGGTGTTTACAAAGGTTTTTCTTAACTATTTAAATAGACATTTAAATAACAACTGTCTCCTAGTGTGTACTTAACTTACATTAGAGTGAAACAATTTGTGAATATCAGAACATAAAATAAGTTTTCAGAATTTAATCTTACAATGGAATCTTGATTAAGCTTTATTTTCAATATTCTGTATTTCCCAATTAAATATTTCAGATAATGGTATATGCTATCTGTATTTGGAACACTAAACAGAACTCTGCTGTTCAACTCTTAAACCAGGTAATTAAGAGGTCTGAATTGAAGAATATTCCTTTTGGAATTGAATCTTATTCTGGAATTACACATTTCTTAACAGAACTTTATGACTGCAACAGCATCCTCAGATATTTCTGCAAAGATGAACTTTTCCTTCTTTTCTCGTGGACATAAAACAAGACCAACACATCAAATTTTAATCCTCTCTTTAAGGCCAGGAGACTTGCCTAGCCATGACTCAAAAGCCAAATTATGCCAAACAGCTTAACTGTCAAAATATTACTTTCTCCAACCTAATCCTCTGCTCATGTAATTTCTGATACAATGAATCATTTTTTATTAGGCATTAGAAAATGAAGTAACAAGAAAATGTGATCAAAGAAATTATGATCAGAAACTTTATCCTTAAAATAAAGCTATGTTTATGTGCATAAATATGTAACCTACTTACTGTTTGATTTTGTGATTTTATACCTGAACTACTTCTAGGTGAAGCAGGGATAACAGGGTTTGAAATAAGGAAGCAGACAAGATGTGAGAGAACTAATGGAAGGTCCTGCAGAAGCACACAGTAAACACCAGACTACCAGAGTCAGCACTGTAGTACTTCTAGCAAAGGACTAAAGTTGCTGAGGAAACCTTATACAAATCCTTCTCAGGCAGAAACCACCTACTGTAAAAACCTACCACAGGGGCAGTAGAAGGGTGAGATGAAACCAAAGAAAGGGACTGATACCAGAAATTACTTTTTTTATATATGTATAAATTATATGTTTATGAACTTACACACATTTTAAAGTGTCAAAATTACACATGAAAAATTTAAAGCCATTATGGAGCACTGGTGAGATAGTGATATAGTGCTTGTGTTCTTCAAGAATGAGAGGAAGGAAAAAAAGAGATCTGGGAGACCCTCATGGATAAGCAGGGAGCTCTTGGGAAACCTCAGAAAGAAAAAAGGTATTTACAATAAATGGGAAAATGTGTGGTCAATTGGGAGGATTACGAAAATATTGCCAGAGATTGTAGAGATATGACAATTCAAGGGGGACAGGGATATGCTGGAGGTAGTCCAATGGAGAACCACAAGGATAATTTGGGGATTGAGCATCTTCCCTATGGAGAGAAACTGAGAGACCTGAGGCTGTTTAGTCTTGAGAAAACTGAGAGGGGATCTGATCCATGTCTAGCCTATAAATATCTGAAGGGTGGGTGTCTGAGGGTGGTAGAGCACTGGAACAGGCTGCCCAGAGGTGTTGTGGAGCCTTCTTCTCAGGAGAATTTCAAAACCTACCTGGATGCATTAGTTTGCAGAGTACTCTATCTGATCCTGCTTTTGGCAGGGAAAATTGGACTCTGATATTCTGTGGCTCTGAAAGTGCAAAAACTGTCCAGAGTGAAGAGTACATGTACATGTTAGTTCTGGTGTAATGGAAAATGAATGATTGAACTTAATTTGTTTTGTACCTACTTAAAACAGTGTGAAAGGATAACATAACAAGGTGCATTATTTCACAGAATCATGGAAACATTCAGGTTGGAAAAGACCCTCAGGATCATCAAATCCAATTGATACCACCACTCTGCAAAGTTCACCCTAAACCATATCCCCAAGCACCCCATCCAAATGACTTTTAAACACATCCAGGGTTGGTGACTCAGCCACCTCCCTGAGCAGCCCATTCCAATGTCTGACCATTCTTTCTGTGAATTTCTTTTCCTAATGCCCAGTCTAAACCTACCCAGTTGCAGCTTGAGGCCATTCCCTCTTGTTTTATCACTAATAGAATCACAGAAACCTCCCCAATTATGCTTGCTTAGTTAGCAGTGTGGGTTAAATCCCCATACTCTACCTAATGGAATCTACGACAGCACATTGATTCCTGTGTTTCAGTGTATTTCTTCAAGCTTTGTGTACAGGTCATTAGAATTAGTGGTTACTGAAGGAAACAATGTATTGTCATGAATTCAAAACTCAATTTCAGCACGATTTATTTAATTTCCTGGAAAATCTCAACAAATAAATCATGTTTTGTAGTACAAAGGGTACATCAAAACACAGATGAGTGAATACATCTGATTTTAACAAAGTGCACTGCACTGCTTTTTTCCAATAGAAATAAAATACTCCATAATGTAAAATGCAGCCCCAGAGAAATATATCTTTCCCCTCTGCATAAAGCCTAATTATTTGAAGCAATATTGTCCCATTTATAACTGAGTGGCCACTCCACCTTTGCAGTTTTAGAAAGCTAAAATTGAGAGAGGTGGGGAAAAAGTTATCTTCTGATTGAGGAAAAAAATTAGCTTAGGGAAGAGTTCGTAAACAAAGTGCTGAACTGACAGATATATACATTGAAATCTCTGACATTACTACTTCTGTAAGTGACAAAATACACATTTTTTTCCCCAAATATTTCTACCTCTCTACTTCTAGCCTTGTTTACCAGGCCAATCTCTAGGGCTAAGTAAATAATTCAGATATTGATTTCTGACACTGACAGAAACAATACCTCATAAAATAATTTTCTTTGCGAGTAGATAATTTGTGAACTGAGCAAGTTGCTTTTGCAAGTAACCATGTATAGTTTCAAGTAATGTATTTGATTTCAAGAGCATGGATTTGAAATAAAAGATTTTATTTTCAAGAGTTTGATGTTATGTTGCATATTTTCCCCATTATATATATATCATACTATATACATATATAACACCTTTTTTCATATATATGCACATGTATATTTAGTACATATCTGGGACTAAGTTATAGCAGCTGCTCTATCACTTAAGGATCCTCCCCCAGCAGAAAACAGGGATGAAGAAAAGCAGAGGACAGCCACAGGTTGAAATTAAAACAGAAATAATGGAATAGTCACATTGATACCAAATGTCAGTACAAAGTATATAAAATTATATTCAACCCAGCAAAGGTGCAGCAATCATCAGTCCACACAAGGAGAACTCAAGCAGGAGAGTCCTCTTTTCTCAGCTCTCTTCCTCCTCTATATTGTGATGGTCATGGTATGGGATACAGCTGTGAACCAACTCAATTCAGCTGCCCTGGCTGACTCAGAACTGGGAATGACCTGCAGCCCATGGCTGGCATGGAATTCTGTCCCAACAAAACTAGGACTACACATTGCCATCTATTTAATAGGCATCCTTTAAGACATATGTTTGCTGTGTGATTTATTTCCTTCTAATTTAAGTGACCAATCTCCAAAATCTGTAAAAATAAACATTTTTTATAGGAAGAGGGAGCATTCTGACAGGAATGTTAAGATGAGTTGGCATAGATTATGAAAGTGTTTATTTCTTTGTACTAATTTTAAAGCAACTACACATCTATATACTATTAAATAAGTCCCACTCTTAATTTCTACCATACTGAACAAAATAGTCTTCCATCACTTAAAGTATATGCCCGTATATAGGCACTTCTTTTCTCTTCAAAAAGTACCATGTCACAGTCCTTGCAATTTCACACATTGCCTGAAAGCACAGTATTTTATTGTTTCCCAAACTCAGATTTCATTCTAAAAGATTTCTTTGGACAGCAATTTCAAATATATTTTTGAGAAATACTACTGATCTAAGCCATTCAATATCTTCAATTAGATCTTAAAATATAAGACATGCTAAACTGTGAGTTGCACTGTAAGACTTGGTACTTATTAAAGGCTACACTGTACGCTCTGTAGGCAGGAGAACGTGCAATCCATTGATCTCATCGTGCAGCAGACCAAGGTGTCTCTCCTACTCTGAAATATTTTCATAGTTGGTGGTCAATATTATATCTCTGGCAACAGTTTCACTGCATTATTAATAAACTGTCCTTTGAATCTTTAACTACATTTGAGATAATGAATAATCTACAGTTTGTATGAGAAAAATAGTCAATGAAAAGCTGAACTTCTTTGTTTGGTTTCTTTTTTAATATCATGCGTTGAATTTATTTCCTGTTTCAAGTATGCATTTTTCATTGTACTAGTCACAGTACTGCTACAATAGTTCCCCATGAAGCATGAGTCAAACAGCAACTATTGTTCACATCATTTAGTTTCTATCTTATTAATATTATATTGAAAAAAGAAAAAAAACCACAAGGAAAAACTTCTTTTCCTTCAGTATCTTTTCTCAGTCTACATTTTATTTGATAAGAACTTTAAAGTTACTTAGATCGACGTAGCGCCTCAAGAATGATGATAATTTAAAAATAAACCATGATGCTTGCTAAATGTAGAGAAGCTTCTTTACTAACATGACTAGCTCAAGAGTTGTTTGCCTGGCTTTTAATGGTCTTATTTTCCTTACTTGAATGAAGATCTTGAATGTTCATAATGTACTAAACATAAAGAAATATAAAAATAATATAAAAGGGAATTAAAATTATTTGAGGGTAAAAAATACTTTGATATAACTGGATCTTTGTAATACAAAGCAGCCATAATGAACATAATGATAGAAACTCAAATTAAACATAAAATGCATATTTATTTTGAGTAAAAAAAAAAAAAAGAAAGCCCTAGTGTAATCATGCTTCAAATGATTCTTAGATTATTTCAGCTTATCTTGGTTATCAGCTGTATTATGCCATATAATGTCTACAGGTTCCTGTTTTGTATGGTGTACACAAAAGATACTTTATTTAGCAGTTTGAACAGTAAAACTGCAGAAAAATAGCTATTACAAGAACTTGTGCTGGTTTTACACCAGAAAGAATATGGAATTTACCCCAAAAAGAGTGAATAATAACACTTGCACAGAATTTGGAAATTAAATTAAATTATTACTTACAAAGTAGACTATATACAAAAGGTATATATATAGATATAGATATAGATATAGATATAGATATAGATATAGATATAGATATAGATATAGATATAGATATAGATATAGATATAGATATAGATATAGATATATATACACATATACATATATACACACAACCCAACAATTCTTGAGTATCCTTCTCTGGAGAATTTCAAGGCCTATTTGCATGCATTCCTCTGTGACCTGAACTAGATTGTATGGTGCTGGGTTTGGCAGCGGGTTTGGACTCAATGACCTCTTTGGATCCCTTTTAGCCCCTGACATCCTGTGATCCTGTGATCCCCTGGACCAAAGCCCAAAGGCTGTGTTGCGCAGTTGAAATTTTATCTCTCTTCATCCCCACCACAATAGCCCTTACTTCCTACACACAACAAACTCAAACGAGGGAGCAGGGTAAAGATGAGAGAAGCAAGAGCAAAGCACAAAAAGTGAAAGAGAGAGAACAAACTATAATGTCTGATTTCATAAAGATTTGCAGGAGGCTGGGATGGGATAAAGATATTTTGTAATGACTGGTCAAGCCCCCAGGGGACTGTCCAGCCCCTGATACTCTGGTACTCTGGAGGACTTCTATCTACTGTCCCTCAACCTATAACATAACATAGGTATTTAGGCTGTAAGAATGATTTTTTTATAAAGAATGAAAATACATTACCCTTTAATTTGATAATACATCCTCAAATATACTATTATGTATCATCATCTCAGGACATCACAGAATCATAGAATTGTTTTGGTTGGAAAGGTTCTCTAAAATCATCAAGTCCAACTATCAACCTTACAACACTGTGGCCATTAAAAGATGTTTCTTGAACACCTCCAGAGACGATGACTTCACCACCTCCCCTCACAACCTATTCCAATGCCTGACCACTGTTTTATTAAAAAAAAAATAAAAAATTAATATCTAATCTAAACCTCTCCAGGCACAATTCCAGGCCATTTCCTCTCACCTGATACTAGAGAGAAGAGACTGACCCCAACCTCATTACAACCTCCTTTCAGGTAGTTGTAGAGAACAACACGATCTCTTTTCAGCCTGCTCTTCTGCTACCTAAACAATCCCAGTTCCCTCACCCATTCATCATAAGACTTGTTCTCTAGATCCTTCACCACCTTTGTTGCCTTTCTCTGGACATGCTCCAGAAACTCAACACCTTTCTTGTAGTGAGGGGTTCCAAAATTGAACACAGTATTCAAGATGCAGCCTCATCATAAATAGAAAAGATACAACTAAAAGGATGCAGCGCTATTACTTTATTAATTATTACTTATGTGGAAGTCTAAAGTAATTAAAATTCTTGCTTAGAAATGAAAATTCAGACACAATGTATGATGGTAATTTAAAAATGTATATTGCTGATCTCCTGCTTACCTAAGATTTACTTACTTATCATAATTTAAATTAAAAAAATAAAAATAAAAAACATATTAGTTAAAAGGGAAAAATATATTAGTTAAAAGGGAAAAAAAGGAAAAGGAAACCCTTAGCCAGCAATTTTATTTATATTTTTTAGCTACTCTGCAAAATTTAACTACCTATTTTTCATAAACTCAAAATTTTGTGGAATACAAGCATTAGCAGAAATAGAAAAAAAATATTGGATGTATATTAACATGGACAAGTATTCTTTATGCAATCCTGCTAAATTAACAAAAAATAGTTCAGTTCTAAGCCATCTTCTTCCTCCTAAAGACTGAGAAATTCCCCTCATAGACAAACCTGCTGAGGTACTTTGACACATATCAATTTAAAAATCTGGATGTTCAAAAATTAGGGCTGAGCTACCCACTAGACTGACTGGTGTTACCCAGTAGACCGGCTGATGCTGTCAATTAAACCCTATTCCTTCCCAAATGGGAAGAGAAAGGAAATAAGGGAGAGAGAATTACAGACTGGAAAATAAAAATAAATCAGCTTTAACAAAAATAATAGGAAAAAACCCACAAATATATAGAAAACCAATATTGGGCCCAACACTTTCACACTGAAGCTGCAGGCAGGCACTGGGGGAAACTCAGACTGGATTCTGCAGCAGGCAGGAACCAGATTCAGAATCTGGATTGCAAAACTGGATTCAGAAATACAGGTACTAGGATTGAAGGCAGAACAACAGAGTTTTCCTTGGATGCCAGCCATTGAAGAAGAGAGTCTGATTCCTGTGATCCCTCAACTTTATAATGAATATGACATATATGGTGTGGAATACCTTGCTGGTCACTTTAGGGTCACTTGTCCTGCCTGTTCCCCCCCGTGGGTGTGACATCTTTCTTGTTGGCTCCCCAATGTGTTACACAAGATTTAGTAGTAAAGTTTGATTTCTATATGACCAAAAATAAGCAAGAGCCTTTCTGCGTACTAATCCTTAGTAGCAACTGCAAACATTGAAGCAGACACTGTCTGCAAAAATATGCCACTAACTTCAGAAAGTGCAGTTCCTTAGAAGAGGTTGAGCTGAAAAGTAAAATCACTGAAGAGAATTAGTGCTGTTCTCGCTCCAAGGAGGACACTTCTTTAAACGATGGAAAACATTTTAAATATTTGTTTCCTTTTTCAATTAATAGAAATTGTGCTGTGTACCTCAAGAAAAGGGAGATTAAGCACATAAACATTTCCCAGATATTGTGATAGTAGGTGTTTGTTAATAGTCAAGTTAAAAGATTACCTGAACATACCTAAAGAATGTCTAATGTGTCATATTAGTCTGTAGAGTCTTATTCAGCCTGAGTATCAATGCTACGATGCAGGGATTCAAAGTTTTTTTTTTAAATTATGCATTTATTATTAAACAAAGGGACCTGTATCTACTCTGATGATAAGACATAAGAATGCATGCCTGATTAACTTTATAGATTTTTATCAAAATATTTTGAATGCATATGTACTAGAAATCAACTTTGGCATTAGAAAACAGTCCTACAAATTGGGTTGTTTTAATGTCTTATTACATATTAGAATTCATGTCTTATATTACTACCAAGTATTCTGATTTTTGGAAAGCAGGGATAATATCTATTAAACCCAGAAAAATAATTGCGAAATCAACAGACTTTTCAAAACTGTAAACTGTAAAGCCATACAAAAGCCTTAATCAAGCATATGCTCCACTGTTTTAAAATTCAATTATTTTTCAGCAGTCATTAGAGTATACAACTTACATTAGAATATCTAAATGTCAATGTATGCATTTTATTATATAAGTAGAGAGGGGTTTGTGGGAGATGTGGTGGTTGGAGGCTGTCTGGGCTGCAGTCACCATGAAATAATAAAGTTTTCATTATGCAGTGAAGATAGGAGGGGCATCAACAGAGCATCCACATTGAATTTCCGGAGGGCAGACTTCAGCTTATTCAAGGAACTAATTCAGAGGGTACCTTGTGAAAAAGCCCTTAAAAACAAAAGGTTTCAGGAAGATTGGACCTACTTCAAGAAAGAAATCTTGAAGGTGCAGGAATAGTCTGTCCCAATGTGCCAAAAGTGGAGCCAACGGGGAAGATGACCTGGATGGGCAAGGGATTTGTGAGTAGACAGATGGGCCAGGCTGGGCCAGGCTAGGCCAGGCCATCATTGTCAACCTGTGTTTTGTATCAATCGCTGTATTCCATTGGTGTTATTGTTCTCCCTGATTGTTATTATCTCCCTGTGCTGTTCTGCTAAACTCTCCTTATCTCAGCATACAGGGCTTTGCCTTTTTCTCCCCATTCTCCTTCCCATTCATTTATGGAAGTGGAGATGGAGAGGCAATTGTTGAGGGGACCTGTTGAGACTCTCTCACAAGTCTGTGTGACGAGATGGGATCCACTCTGTGGTGAGGAGGGAGATGGCAGATGAGCTGGCCAAGCCACTCTACATCATTTATCAACAGTCATGGCTCCCTAGAGAGGTCTCTAATGACTGGAAGCTGGCCAGTGTGGTGCCCATCCACAAGAAGGATAGGAAGAAGGAGCTGGGAAATTACAGATATGTCAGCCTGACCTCAGTGCCATGCAAGAGTATGGAACAGATCATCCTGAGTGCAATCACAGGGCACCAAAGTATCACAGGATGGCCGAGGGATCAGACCCAGCCAGAATGGATTTAGGAGGAGCAGGTCCTACATGACCAACCTGATCTCTTTTTATGACAAGGTGGCCCACCTGGTGAAGACTATGCATGTAGTCTACTTCGACTTCAGCAAAGCCTTTGACACCGTCTGCCACAACAAGCTCCTGGCAAAGCTGGCAGCTTGTGGCTTGGACAGAGTCACACTGAAACAAATCAAGAACTGGCTGCAGAGCTGGGCCCAGAGAGTGGTGGTGAATGGTGCCAATCCAGTTGGTGACCAGTCACTAGTAGTGTGCCCCAGGGATCAGTGCTGGGCCAAATCCTGTTCAATATCTTTATTGATGATTGGATGAGGAGACTGAGTCCAGCATCAGTAAATTTGCAGATGACACCAAGTTAGGAGCAGGTGTGGATCTGTTGGAGGGCAGAGGGACCTGGACAGACTGGACAGATGAGTGCAGTCCAGCACCCTAAGTTTTACCAAGTCCAAGTTCTGTGTTCTGCACTTTGGCCACAACAACCCCATGCAGCACGCCATGCTGGGGAGAGAGTGGTTGGAGAGAAGCCAGGCAGAGAGGTACCTGGGGGTTCTGGTCGATGGGTGACTGAACATAAGGCAGCAATGTGCCCAGTTGGCCAAGAAGGCCTATAGCACCCTGGCCTGTATCAGGAATAGTGTGGCCATCAGGACCAGTGAAACCATTCTGCCCCTGTACTCAGCACTTGTTAGGCTGCACTTTGAGTAATGTTTCCAGTTCTGGGCCACCCAGTTTAAAAAAGATGTTGAGGTGCTTGAACATGTCCAGAGAAAGGCAACAAGGCTGGTTGAGGGGGGTGGGGGGAGGTCCAGCACAAGCCCTACGAAGAGTGACTGAGAGAGCTGTGGTTGTTCAGCCTGGAGAAGAGGAGGGTCAGGGGAGACTTTATTGCTCTTTACAACTATGTGAAAGAGTTTGTAGCCAGCTGGAATTTTGTGTCTCCTCCCAAGCACCCAGTGGCAGAACAAGAGGACACAGTCTCAAACTGCACCAGGGCATGTTTAGGCTGGATGTTAGGAAGGATTTGTCATTGGAATGGGCTGCCCAGGGAGGTGGTGGAGTTACCATTCCTGGAGGTCCTTAAAAGGAGACTGGATGATGCATTTATTGCTATAGTTATGTTAATTAAAAGGTGTTAGATGACTTGATGGTCTTGAAAGTCTTTTCCAACCTGGTTAATTCTGTGTGTTTCTGTATAAACTTCAGACTGCAGCACAGGAGGTTTCCTGTTCTGGTTGCTGCTTCTGGGTTCCAGGTGCTTGGGTGTTGGCTCTTTTCTGCAGGGAGTTGACTCTTTTCTGCAGGGATGGCAGCAAGACATGTGGGAGTCAGGAAGTTCACTGTTTTTTGATTTTATGTTTTATGCTGGTTTTGTTCCTCTGTATTTAACTGCAACACTTTTGCAAATAGGCTAATCTAAGGTAATCATGCATTGTGTTATTAGATTAATTAAATTATTACCTAACATAATTATGCATTGCACTTCTGACATCTCATGTTATATTAAATATTATGTCTTTATCTTAACCCTGAGCTTTGTGTGTTACATTTCCCCTCACTTTTATGTTGGAGGAGCAGGCAGACTAGCCCTTGCTCTAAACCATTACAGTAAGATGCAACATAGAGCCCCATACATGACAGGAAGCATTTGGTAGGCAATAAATTATATACAACTTCTTAAAGGATATCAGTTAAAATTAAGGTGTTAATATTTATTTTTATGTATATTTAAGAGAAAGGAGAAACCCTTGATAATTTGCACTTATTTTAATAAAGAACACACTTTCCCTTCCTCGTTCTCTCTATTTATTCAAATATCCCCATATTTGGATAATGCAATCTCAGTTACTCCTTCTGTTTCAAAGTAAAGTAGGAATTTGAAACAAACAAAAAAACTATAAATCAGCTAACCAAAAATTACATCTTTGAAAAATGCCAAGAAATCACACGGTCGACAATTATATATACACTGATGCAAGAGAAGTGGTATGATTCTATATGTATATTGTATCAAATTCTACCAAAACCTTTAGGTACTGATGACTACAACATTAACTTTTTGCTCTTCCGTGCAGCAACCTTGTGTTATTCTATTATGTTATTCCACTGCATGTTGGATTTATAATCCCTTTTCAACTCCATCTCTCCCTTGCTATTTGCATCCAGACTGATCATGTGTTCTGAGCATCCTGTTTTAGAATTGGAATCAAGACTTACTCCATCCTCATTTCATGTATGTCCTGTCTCTTCCTACTTAGTGTTTTTCTGTCTTCTCCCAGCAAAATACTGCATGCAGGTAGAGATGCTGTGTAAACTAGGAGTGGGGGATAGGTGTCTTTTGCATGTGTGAAAAGCAAGTGAGAAGTGGTTCAGTTCATAGGATCTCAAATGCACTGTGGCAGGAGGTAAGGGAGGTTTGTCAGCAACTGCTGCATCGTCTTCTGTGAAGTACTGGGGAGAAGTTATTAGTTCTCTGGAAATTTCAGGGCTGATGATAGTAAATAGGGTATTACTAAAGGACGCAGAGAGATTCCTATATTTTTTCCAGCCTCTGAAGTTTGTCATATCATATTCTCCAAACGCTCTTTAGTTTCCATCAGGATTTTTGCTATCTGTATTGTCACAGGTTCAAATGTTAGTCACAATTTATATTAATTACCTACCCCACATAATCATTACAATAATTTTCATCACATTAAAACTGTGAAAACCACAAGATTTTTGTAATAAAACCAAACTAACAAACAAACAAAAAACCCCACCATGCAATAAAATCCTTTAAGAACATAATGACATTATCTGATATTTCCCTTGAATAGTGTTATTTTGTGACCATACAAAGGAAGACAGAATATATATGGAGTGCAAGATGTATTAACCTCACTGTGACCTATCTATGAAAGTAACAGGCAACATATTTTGTTAGAAGAAATGCTATTGAACTGTACAGAAAGCATTAAAAAAAACAACTTATAGTTGGGAAGTAAAAGGTCAGTTTTATAAAAAAGTAAGACAATTAAAAGGCAAAATTAATCAAATGTAGTATCTCTCAGATTCACAAAATAAAATATATTATTTCATATTTGAATAACAATGAATACATTATATATATGTATATACATACATGAGTTCATTTGAACACATTATATAATTATCAGAAGATTTTTCTTTTCACTGCCAGCCTCGAGTATTTGGTAATGAGCTACCATGGGATCTGTTACAACAAAGCAATTATTCACTTTTTTCTCTTGTATTCTCCTTCTACTGATTTTTCCCCTGTTGTAATTACTTTGTAGGGAAAAATAAAATCTTTAAATCTAATTATAGTATAACAGTTATGCCTCTTAGTTTCCAACAACAATGTACAGGTTTGGGTTGTGATAGAGTTAGTTCCCAAAGATATGATGTCATAGGTGTTAGTGAGACTTGGTGAAATGATTCCAGCGACTGGAGTGTTGAGATGAAGGGCAGTGGGCAATTTGAGAGGGATAGGAAGAAGAGGTGAGGTGGAGGAGTTGTGCCCTATGTAGGGAAGAGGATTGAGTATATAGTTATTATAGTCAAAGTGTCTGAGAGCCTCTAGGTGAGGATTAGGACAGTAGGTAAACAAAGAAAATGTCATATGGGCACCTACTATCAATCACCCAGCCAGGATGACAGCAATGATGAGTTATTCTATAGGTAATTAGGGGAAACCTCTGGATCAATAGCCCTTGTTCTTGTGAGAGATTTCAATTTCCTGGATATCAACTGAGAATGGTATGCTGTGACTAGCAAGTCTGCATAATTTCTGAAGTGTGTTGAAGACATTTTCTCATTAAAAAATATTCTGGGACCAATGAAGAAAGATGACTTTCTAGACTTGTTATTTGTGAGTAGAGAAGACCTCATGGGAGATGATGACAAGGATCACCACAAAATGGTGGAGTTAAAATTTTCATTATAATGAGAAAAAAATATCAACAGTGTTGCCACCTTGGATTTCTAGATAATAAGCTTCAGGTTACTCAGGGAACTATTTTAAAGTGTTCCCTGGGAATCTGCTTTTGAGACCTTAGGGGTCCATGAACATAGATCTGTTTTTAAGAACCATTTTTAGAAGCAAAGGAGCAGACAATAGCATGACACCAAAAGGCAAGCAAGTGGAACAGAAGATTAACTTGCCCAAATGGGAATTTCCTCTTGAAACTCAGGCAGATTAAAACAAAACAAAACCCACCCCCCCAAAAAAGTTATCTGGAAGCAAGTTCAGGGTTTTTAGAAAGACCACAGAGATGTAGGCTGCATGTGTAGGGAGAAAGCATGAAAAGTCAAAGTTCATTGAGAGTTACCAGTGCTAAAATTTCCCTTAGATATCCTTAGATCTAGTATTTCCCTTAGATCTCCTCAACCAACACTTGAGAAAAATGTTCACTTGACAAATAGAGGTGAAGGCATCCAATGCTTTGTTTACATCAACCTTAAATATTACGGATAGATCTCAGACTGTCTGGTCCTCTGAGTTGGAGCACTGACTGAGGAAGCAGTCACTTTTCATCTGCAGACACAAAAATTGTAAGGAACCAACTATATAAGCTGATGCATAAGTATATGTATTGTAGTGAGATTCTTTCCAGTGATCTAGAGGAGCTAGCAGATGTTACAGTAGGTCTCATGTCAATCATCTACCAATGGTCTTGGGAATCTGGGGAGATCCCTAATGACTGGAAGCTGGTAAATGTTATTTTGGTCTATCAGAATGACATGAGTGAAGTCCTAGGAAGCTACAGACCTATTAGTCTTACCTTAGTTCCTTTAAAAATTATGGAGAAGATTATACTGGGTGCTACTGGACTGCACCGGGCAAAGCCTTGCTAACAATTGGAGGGAGGTAATCCTTTTCCTGCCTCAGAGCTGGTGAGGCCAGTGTGAGAAAGATAGAGACATACCAGAAGACTTCCCTTCTGTCCCTCCCCCACTGCTCTGGAGTGCATCTGTGCATGATGGCATGCTGCACTGATCGGGCAATAGCCTGGCAACAGCCCCAGTGCCTGCAGGGCAGTATGTCAGTACTGTGTGGTGCTGTGAGGAGACAAGCTCTTCCCAGCACTATTTCCTGGCATCAGAACCCTCTTGGCAGCCTTGGTCAGCCCAGCTGGAACCTGTCCTCAACCCCACTGGTCTGTCCTATGAGAGGCTTCTCCTCAACTTGATGCCATAAGCCAGCCACACTGCTATTGCAACACCAGGTAGGCTCCATCTATCATGCTGACATCATAGGGGTTGCTCCAGGCAGTGACTTATGATGCAGAAATAGTACTTCTGACCTTGCAAGAGGTGCTGAGACACCTGTGGGCAGCTCTTGAGTGAGTGGAGCTGGTGAAGAAGCTTCACTCAGCTGTGTGAGCAACATCTGTCCAGTCCTCTCCTTGCTGCTGCTCTTTTCTCAACTGCCAGCAGTACTTGGCTGTTTCAAGACAAACTGGAAGTGTTCCCTGAGCTGGCAGGAGAGGTAAAAGGAAGCTTGGGTCTCAAGCAGCTCTTTCTGCATTCTTTCTCAGTGAACAGGCCATCAGAAGGAGCGGAGGGAGATCAAGTGATCTTGCTACCGTTTATCAAACTGCTTTCGAAGGATTTGAGCAGCTGTAATACTGTGAGAGTTCCTCCTGTCTCTTATCTGCTCTCAGAGGCTTCTACAGCCAAGCATCAGGTACATTGCTCTCACCTTATAATTGTTTTCCCTTGCTCAGTTGATGCCACTCCATGTCAACAACCTGGAGAGGCTGGATGAGGGCCAAGAAAAGGTGAGAATCCACTTGGGGTGATATATCAGCATTCCTCACCTCTCACATAGGGGCCAGAGGCTAATGCAGTTTGCTGTGTGCCTTGTTCACTGCATGGCTGCTCAAGTTAGCAGAGTGTATTTCTTGCAGGCTGAGACCACCTGCTATGCCCACTAGCAGTGAATGTGAACTTAACCACTGGGATGTTGCACACGGATAAACGGGGGGCAGGATGGACCTTCTCTTTTTGCAGGTGGGCACACATAGTCTGCAGAAAGAAAACTGAGGCTGGAAAAGTCCAGACCAGGGGTTGCATGTGGTAATGGATGGTTGCTCTCTTTACTAAAATTATCTTGCCCATTAAAGCTGTCAAAAAACCCTAGTGATAGGACCAAATGTAGAGCCCTGTGACATGTGTGGTCACACAACTAAGATTTTCTAAGTTCTATGCAGGAGGGTTAAGGTTGTCCCCCAGAATAAAATCACCAGACTAGCTCAGATGGTTTGGAAGTAAGATAAATATATATATTTACAGCAATCTAAAATCTAAACACATAGAATGCAGTGCACACGTACAAAATATATTCATAATTATTTACAATTTAGAAACAACACAAAGATCCTTCCCTGGACAAACACATAATGGGTTAACAGCCACCTTCTCCCCTGCAGAGAGAACCAGGCCCCACTGTTATCTACTCAGCCAAGGTTAGTGTAGCTGTGCAAGATCAGCCAGGAAGAGGAGCGAAGAGAAGGGAGCAGGAAGTACCAGAGAGAGAATGGTTTGTGCAACAGATTATATACTAGTCCAGGAAATGAATTAAATTATATATACTTATCTATTATTTTTCTTTTATAACAAATCATCTATTTTATTTACTTTCTATTTTAAATGTTCAGAAAGTTTCACTTCTTGTTTATAATTTAGGATTCATCTAGAGTATTAGCTCTAAACCACTATGTTCTGTAAAGACAATTTCACAAAGTTAAGGAATCGGAAATAATACCAGCTTTGAGCAATAGGCAGGATAAATATACCCTGTAACAGCGGGCGGCATACTGGTAGCAAACCATGCCATTGTGGGTTGGGCATGTAGAGCTTCATATGTTCTACAAGTACCCTGAACAAAGTTAGGACTCAGGATCTTGGCAGAGTATTGGCCAGGGATTCCCAGGTGATGATGGTGACCTGACCCTTTCCTTGTTGTTCTGTCCCTTTCAAGCACAGTCCAAGACAGGGAAATGTCCAGACAAACTCCCTCTCACAGCCAAAATGGAGATATTCACTGCCTTCTACAAATGTATTGGTTTAGAGCCAAGCTACCCCGAGCCCAAAAGCCCAAATGAAAACTCAAAGTGGTTTGGAAGTGAAAAAGGGTATAAAGAAACTTTTAACAATAAATACAAGGGAGAGGGGTTTTGTTCTACAGAAGGCGGGAGAAAGGGGAAAATGAAAATGCAACGGTGTGGAGGCAAGGGAAGGGATACAGAAAACCAGGGAGAAGGGGTGGAAAGGAAAAAACATACAACACAGCAGGGTCCCAGGTGGGCTCAACCCTTTACACTTCTACAATTAGGCTGAGACAAAGCTAAATATGCAAAATCTGGCAGAACTCTGTGAAGGGGTAGTTCATGGTGATGGAAGATGAGTACCCAATTATTTGTTAATAATCCTCTGCACTTTTCAGCTACAGAGCAAAGAAAAAAAGATCAGGCCAGGTGCTTTCCAGTCCTCAAACACACATGCACAGATGCTTTATCTTGTATGAGGATTCTGAAAGAAAATGAAGTAGACAATATCCTGAGAGATCCTTGGCATTGTTTCCCAGGTGATGGAAGGTTTCTGATCTTTTAGCCACAGTCCAAGGTAGAAGGTGGACTGGAGCAGAGCAGCCTTGCTGAGATGGCCAGATGAGATTCACCTGTATAACAGTTTCATCAGGCATTTTCTGAAGTTGCCTCTAGTGATCTGCTGTCTTACCTAGGATACATGACATATACTGCACACCTCAATACCTGTATGTGAAGTATTCATAGAGTTCCAAATAGATGAACACCTAGAGCTTTTGTAGAAGTCTGATACCCTCAGTCTAAGCAGATCAGCACAGTGCTGAATTTACACCAGCACTGGCTGCTGTGTCTTTTTTTTGCAGCTTTATGGTGCATGTAGTTGTTTACATCACCTGAGATAATGCTGCAGAGTCTTGTTTCTAGACATCTGAATGATGCTCTGTGCATCCAGGCATGAGCTAATTGTTCATGGGCAGATATAGTGCACCTGTAGACATTACAACTGGGGAAGTAGTTCTCTGAGAAAAATACTTGATGGAAAACAGGATGACCACGAGCCAGCAATCTGCCCTTGTGGCCAAGGAGTCCAATGGTACCCTGAGGTACATGAAGAAAAGTATGGCAAACAGGTCAAGGCAGGTTTTTTTACCTGTGCTTTGCCCTGGTGAGGCTTCATCTGGAGTTCTTGTCCAGTTCTGGGCTCTTCAGTCCAAGACGGACTTGAGAGGGTACAGTGAAGGGCTATAAAAATGACTAAGGGACTTGAACATCTCTGTTGTGAAACAAGGCAGAGTAACTTGGGGATTTTTGTCTAGAGAAGGGCAGTGGTCTGAAAACACACACTAATATTCTGTACTATCATGTAAAGGGTTGAGTCCACCTGGGACCCCCTGCCTCTTCCCAAGAGATGGTTTGACCCTTTACCCAGGTGGGTCCCTCCTTACAAGAGATGGTTTGACCCCTTTTCCCAGGTGTCATGGTTAGCCACTCCCATTTCCTGCTAGGATCTTGACTATAAAAAAGGAGGGGGGCTGATTTTCTCTCTCTCTCTTCCCTCTTCATCTCGTCCTTGGCTTCTGGAGGCTGTGCCTGCCATTCCTCTGCCGCCAATCCACGTGCTCATCAACCACCATGTGGAGACCGCAATTATCTTTTGTTTGGAATGGGGACTGTTTCTTTGCAACCAAAAAACTTTTCCTGCATCCTGCTTTTCTTCAGCACCATCAAACCACTGAATCTCAGCTTTCGGACTAAAATCCCCTGCCACGGTTGTATTTTTTCTCCTTTCCCCCCCTTCTCCCCGGTTTTCTGTATCCTTTCCCTCATTTCCACAACCTGCATTTTGTTTTCCCCTTTCTCCTACCTTATGTAAAACAATCCCCTTTTCCTTTTTATTTATTGTTAAAAGGTTTTTATACCCTTTTTCATTTCCAAACCGCTTTGAGTTTTTATTGGGCTCGGGGTAGCTAGCCTTAAACCAATACATATCAGAATCATGAATTTACAACATTTTACGATTGCAGGGCATTACCATCCTGGACAGGAGATTCTAGGTCACTTTCTTGCTTTTCTGGGTCTTGAGCGTGAGGGTGCATCCTTGCTTGTTTTTGGAATCCAGGTGGTGTTTTTCCTTTCCCTTTCTTTCTGTTCCACATATATACTGATGTAATTTGATACTTTTGTAGTGTAAATCAACTGAGAAAACTCTCTTTATCCTTTTTTTTCCCCCTTCCTTTTCTTACCTCCTGGTAAGAGGGGAGGGAGGAGGCGGGAGTGGGAAGTAGGAGAGCTTTTTTGTTCTCACACTAAAACCATAACAAGAAGACAAGACTGCGTAGGATCTTATCAATGCTTATAAATACGTAAAGAGTTTATATCAGAAGGATGAGGCCAATCTTTTTTCAGTGACAGTGCAAGAGATAATGCATAGAAACTTGAACATAGGAATTTTGTTTTAAACATGATCAGGAACTTCTTTATTTTGAAGATGTTAGAGAATAGGCTACCCAAAGAGATGGTGGATTCTTTATCTCTGAAGTAATTCAAAACCCACCTGGACACTGTGCTCTGCAACCTGTTCTACATGAACCTGCTCTGACAGATGGATTGAATTAGATGATGTCCAGTAGTTACTTCCAACCTCTGTGATTCTGTGATTAAAATAAACATTTAATGAAACGTGAGATGACTTTGTGTGTCCTCCTTGCATTAAAGAGGCCCTTTTTTTTTTTTTTCATTCTCATGTGCTATTATGTTTCACATATATTAGTCTTTAAAACAGTCAAAGTGGCACTAGCTCAGAATATTAAATGCCTGAATTGCTCCCCAGTGTTTCAACATCAGAAATATTGTGGCCAGCAGGATTAGTGGTTGTCTCCCTGTACTCAGCACTGGGAATGCTGCACTATGAATGTTGTGTTCAGTTTTGGGAACCTTCCTCCAAGAAGGACATTGAAGTACTGGAGTCTGTTCAAAGAATGGCAATAAAGCTGGGGCAAGGTCTAGAGCACAGATCTTATGAGGAGAGGCTAAGGGATCTGGGATTGAAGAAAAGTTTAACTTGCTCTCTGCAACTACATGAAGGAAATTGTCATGATAGGGGGTTCAGTCTCTCTTCCCATGTACCAATCAACAGGACAAGAGAAAATTACCTCAGTCTGCTCTAAGGAAGGCTAAGGTTGGGTATTAAGAAAAAAATCTTTGCTGAAAGGGTTGTCAAGTCTTGAAACAGACTGCCCAAGAAATTGGTGGATTCACCATCCCTGAAGGTATTTAAAAGATATGTAGATGTGGTGCTTTGTGACATGGCTTAGTGGTGGACTTCTCTATGCAGGGTTTACAGTTGGATTCAGTCATTTTAAAGCTCTTTCCCAACATAAATGATTCCATGATTCTATCATCTTCTAGAATCAGCCTTTATCTTCTGGGTCTTACAAGCACATGTCTAAGCAGACTGCGATCTACACTCCTAAAATCAAAGATTGTGATACTGTTATTTGCTTTGCTCATTTGTCTGTTATTTTCTTCACCCTAGGATCGTGATATCCACTGTCTCCTGATCTTTGTGTCAGTTTTGAATGCAGAATGAGCATACAGTTTATCAGTGATTACTAAAACATAATGAGTTGTTTTATTCTGGGGTTTTGTTTGTTTGGTTTTGTTTTTTTAAGGGTAGCATTATTCTTCTAAGAGAAAAATGAGCTGAAGGATATGGGGAGGTTTCAAACAAGAAAGTTTGATTTATGAATGCGGTAAACCTCTGACTTTAATAGTGTTCTGATTTCTTCATAATTTTACCTTTTTATATTGTGTCATGCTTTTTGTCTTTTTTTTGTTTGTTTGTTTGTTTTGTCTTTATTTCAGTCTGAGAAGTCCTTTTCTGTTTAGTCTGTCATCCTAGAGGCTATTTCTTTCTGAAAAGCAGTCATATCAATTTTATCTTGGTAACTTTTCTAGTTCAAAAACCTTGATGAGATGGTATAAGCATGATTATATACAGATTTTACGATACAAGCATAAAAAGACTGTGTTACATGAATGTATATACTTTTTTTCATTTTGTTTTGGTTCTTTTCAGCTATTTTCTTAAAAACAATTATTGTTATGTTCTCCTGTGGTCACTAATAAATCCACATTCATTCGAGGCTTGATGTTATAGAAAATAAATGTATTTTGCTGAGCAATACTAATCTTGTTTTAAAAAAACTGTCAGGGAGAAGGTATTCAATATGAGAAAAGGAAACCTGTCTTACTCGTTCTTTCCTAAGTATGGCAATCTTAGAGTTGACAATAGCTTCATTTGAAATTTCAAATAAAGAATTGTACTGGATGCATATGAACAGCAATAAGATAAATCCATATCATTTTGTTTATTTGCTGGACTAGTATATGATCTCCTGTATAAACTATCTCCTTCTTCTTCACCTTTCTGCTTCCTCACATTTCCTGCTCCTTAACTCCTCCACACTGATTTCTGCACTAACCTGGGTTGAGTAATAACAATTCTGTCCTTTTTGGTTTTCTTACTGGGAGGAGAAGTAGAAAGTTGTTATTAGCCACTTCTGAGCTTCGTCCAGGGGGATTTTTTCTACTTTGTAAATAATTGTAAATACTTGCAAATATTTGTAAATATATTTTGTACATATGCATTGTATATGTTTGTAATTTTAGCTTGCTGTAAATATATAGCTTCCTTTGCTTCTAAACCATCTGAGTTGGTCTGGTAATTTTATTTGGGGGCAATCTTAAACCATCACACTATGTTTCTCCTTTTCCTACACATTAATGCAAGCTTGCTTTATTTATTTCAATAATTGTAGAAACTGAGAAAAAGTAATTTTCTTTAATTTCAAAGAATAGTTAGCATCTTTCTTACCATACATTGTATAACATCATGTATTTCCAATATTCTTTCCAGACAAACAGAACCATAGTAGCATCAGGCACTTTTGCCTCCCTTTATAGAGTATAATATGTGATAAACCAGCTGCTGATGCTGATTAATACAGACATTCAACAGAAATGTGGGAACTGAGATGCACTTTAATAAGGATTGCTACATTGCATGAAGTCTGCTACTGCTATAAACATCTTTGAAATGAAGTAGTCTCTTTTCTCAATTAGGAAAGTTGAATTAAAAACAAAAATTTAAAAGTCCCTGTGCCACATGATTGGCAATTTTTATTAGAAAATCATTGAGCAACAATATCAGGCTGCAAAGATAAATCAAATTCTACTTAATTTCCTGTGTAAAAATCCTTTATCCTTTGTACTTTTTAAGGGAATAAGGGGGAGAACTTAAAGAGTTCAGCATAATCTGCATGAAGTCACTGTGTCACTGATGTAGTGATAACACTTTTATTTTCCTAGTTGTTAATGGTGATGTCACAAAGAAGCTCAGCTGTTCATTTCTGTATCAGATACAAAGATAAGAAAATATAAAGAAGCATTAACAAGAAGTCCTTACTATTGTCTTATTAAAAAACGTTGACATATTGAAATCTATACCTGACATTTTTACTGTTTCTCTGATCATAATGACAAATTTCTATTTACAATTACTAGCTCAGGAGGATGCTTTTTTCAGAATCCTATTTTTCCTTAGCCAGCTTTGTGTAACAGCAAGACTTTCCTTTGTATGCCAGTCTTTAAAATCAAAATTCTTAACTTCTAATGCTGAAATTGTTTTAGATTAACAAAATAGTCATATAAAGGAAATGTTTCCTGGTATCATAAATGTCTCTCTTTAACTCATTAGTAACATCAAAAGTAACTGAGTTCATTGGGAAATACTGGGTCAAACTCATTAAGAAACTCACTGAATTTTTAGAGGTATCAGTGCTGATTCAATTTTTTTGCAAGTGTTATTTTCTGAAGATTCCTAATTTTAAATATCTATTTTTCTGAAAAAAACAAAGTAAAAAAAAATACAAATGGTTGGGTTTTTTTCCCCCCTAGTTACTGAAAAGCTGTTTGGTTTGTCTAAGTAAATAATTAGGATATTTACAGTCACTTAAGATCTCTCTTGATGCAGAGATGCAACATTGTAGAAATTAATCGTGTAGTCATTAGATAATTTGTGTGTTTTTATTATATGTGCCATTTAACTCTAAATAGTTTATTAGAAAAATCTGGTATTCAAAAATAGATAAAAATTTTTAAATGCTGCATTTCTTAAGCGTTTAGGTTTTATGGACACAGTATGGCATACTTCCTTTTGGTGCTTTGAAATACTGATTAATGTCTCTAGCATTTGACAGTGTTTACCAAGGACCATTTAGCTTTTTAATACCTCATGATTTTAAGTTCCTAACATGAATGTGGGCACATATGAAAATCCTTTTTTGTGGATACTACACAGAACTCAGAAATGTATTTTTGTATTCTAGTACATCAGTTTATGTTGCCTTTCATTTCCAAAGTGCAACTGAAGCTTATCAAGCTTATTTAAGAGGGTGACTACTTGTCTTTACCTACCTTTTATCATTAAAAAAATTTAATCAACTAGTTCATTAGGAAGGTTGTCTTTTTTTCTGAAGACATTAAAAAATGCACATACTGTCAGCAAATAAAACTTTGTTATTATTCCCTGACTCTCAACTTTTTTTCCCAAGGAGCTCTGTTTAACATTTGTAGAATATGCTTATTCATGGATGAGAAAATACATCCTTTTATAGGCACTACTACAGAATTGCTCAAAGAAAACATGAACAAAATGGCTTTGAAATATATGATGTTACCACACATAACAAAAATTTTAAAATAACATAATTTCTTTAAGACAAGATATCAAGCCTGACTAAAGCAATCACATAAGATGACATTTCTCAACATTAGAGCCCAGACATGCTAAATGATACATAGAGTTTGAGAAACTTATTACCCACAGACTTGCTTTCTCCATAACATTTTCTTCTGTGCTAACCAGATTAGACTTCTGTTTGTGGAGCTGAATCATATTGGAAATTGCTAAGACACAAGAGGTCCATCAAAATACTCAGCTGGAAAAACACTGAGCTAATTTAATTCAATAAGATTTATCAACACTGAGCAATTTTACTGCTAGCTTGGGAGAAAAATCTATTCAGTGATTAAAGAGACTAAAAATTTGCTGTCTGTACCCCTCTATCTGATTTGAAAATTTTCACACATGCTCTTCTACAACATCTGTCATCCTGGACCAATCTTATGATATTTGATAACATTTTCTAAGCAGCGGAAAATATTAAGAATTATGTGTAAAAAATAGACATCTTTAAAGACAAAGATATTTTTTGCAATAGCTGTACAATGTTTCCCCTTTTTACTCCTGATTTAAGTTAACTGTAAGAAGTAGGATTCAGTCCACTTAATGTTGCTGTCTACCAAACAACCAAGTCTTGATGATTAGAGAAACAATTTTCCCAAGCTAAATATTTACATATCTACTTTAGATCCTTTACGGAAGCTGAGACCTTCACTGGGAGGTCTGAAGGGGCTTCACCTGGGTGAAACATTACGAAGGACAACTACAAACAAACAAGCAAAAGATCCTTAAGGTTGTTGCGCATTTAATTTTCTTCAGTTCTACACGTTATCAGTCGAGAAACAAAATCCCACTATGTAGCCACTATCTCACTTTCATCCAAGCTCATTAAAATGATGAGTCTCAAGAAAGCTAATACTTAGCAGGTGGTAAACTCAAATAACCGTGATTACTACTGCTATATTTTTAATATACCCATAACTTATTGAATTAATTCTGCTATTTGCCTCAATAATCTAGTCTGGATGATCTCTTAGAAGCTTTTGGGAACTGCTATTAACAATTTCTGGAAGCTCAGTCAGAAGAACAAAAGGACTATCTTCAAAAGTCTTGAGGAATTCCAAAGTTTTCTGCTTTCTGATTTTTGATGAGCCAAAGAATAATTTTACTAACTTATATTTGTCTTTCACTATTCAGAAAATCAGAAAGCAACAACAATAATTTTCTGCTCATGCCAGGTATTTTCGTACTTGCCATCTCTGCCTTCAGTATTTGTGATACTGGTTGATCCAGTGTGACTTAATGTAAAATCATTGATATTCTTGGAATATTGAAAGTTACCCTAAGAATTTTTTTTTTTTCCCAAATAAAGATGAATGTATCCTGAATGAAACAAAGTACTAAAAGAAAATTTTACTTGTCTGTGTTGTTCTGAACTTAAAGCCAATTAAAAATTCCCTAGGAAAAAAAAAAAATAAATACAAATACTAAAAGAAGAATAAAATTAACTTGTGAGGTCTTATTATTTACACAAAGCACACAGGCTTCTTTAGAGACAAAATTATGGCACTCTTTGAAATATTTTTTTTATGATTGGACTCAGGATATTAAGAAGAATATTGAAATATTTAGATTCAGACTTAGGCTCTGGTTGTTGAAAAGATCTTGCATAAGTTTATGGGACTACAAGTTGGTTTCAGAATTATATCCAGAAAATTACACACCTTGATAATATAATCATCAAATTTATGTGAAACTTACATATTAAGAATATAAAGGTCAGGGTTTTTTTTTCCAGCAAAGGCTAAAAAGTAGCAGTGTATATGGTAAACTGTGCAGAAAATTCATGACATATTTTCATATTTTTCAAAGATGAGGGACATCAGAATACAGGAAACTCTTTGACTTTTGTTTTGTTTAACTTTTCTCACATGCATTAAATAATGGATCACTTTACCATTAAAAACAATCATATAGAATACACAAAAAAAAACCAAAAGAACTTTGAAAAGGGATGTTGCTCTCATTGCTCCAAAAAAAAGGATTACTTATATACTTTTCCTCCACTTGGAGTTCTGACTGTCAGTTTAGTGCTTACTGAGTTTGTAGAATGAATCTACTCTTTTACACTTTTACTTGAAATAACTGTTGCACAATAACCAGAGAGACTAACCAGAATATTACTAAGATGTCATACAGTATAGTTGCCACAGGAAAACAAAACAAAACAAAAAAAACCCAAAACAAACAAGAAACAAATTTGAAGCACTTTGCCTGCTTTTTTCTTAAAAGAAATACAACAACATTTAAACCAAATGCAACAGAAAACAATTACCTTGATATTAACTTGATTCTGGTAATCAGAGACATAAGCAGAGACACAATTGTGTGAAGAACCAAAAGTAAAAGAAACAGAACTAGCAAGCCAGATGAAGATCCAAATAGCATTTTAAATAGATGGGTAAACTGTAATAAAGACATAGAAATAAGTTGAAGAGAAATCAATCAAGAAGTAATTTATGCCAACTCCTACCTGTAGATATGTAAACTACCCAATAAACCACTGTGGGATCTACAAAACAGCTCTTTTAATTGGAAAATTGAGCTGTCAGAGTTTACTATCTCAGCAACATTTATTGGACATAGTGAAATCAATTTCACAAGAAAAAAAAAAAAACACGAAGAAACATTAAATCTTCAGCTACACCAATTGTATAACTGTTTATTGTAAATGGAAAAATCACTTAGAAGCAAACCCAGAAATTAGTATATCTGTAGACACATATCCAATTTGTGAACTAATTCAAGTCAACCACTTATAAACGTTTTCATAAACTTAGAAGTAGACCTGTAAGTCTGTCTTAGGAAAATTTTAAATAAAGATTCCAAAGTTAGTGCCATGAGACTGTTAATAGTATGAAGTACTAAAAAGGCAAGAATGTAGATGATATTATAGAAAAATTACAAGCATCAAAATCAGGACTCACATATCATGCTAGGTAGTTATGTATTATTGCATTCATAAAAGGAAAGGAAATAGGTACAGATCCTCTTTCTAAAATTAAAATTAGTTACAAAGTGGTAGGACTAGATTATGTGGGGTTTTCTCCCCCCCCCATTTTTTTTTTTTCTTAAATAGAGAAATGCTCAGAATCACAATTAACCATTAGTTACTGAAGGGAGAAGAAAAGTAGTAAAATTAAGTTTGAGAGGGATACTGTTCTCTATCTTCAGACAAAAAGAATGCCTCTACCTTTTCTTTGTTTTGAAGAAGAATGATCTTTGTCAAGTACCTCAGCCTTTTGAGTTCATTCTACAACTACCTGAAAGGAGATTGTAGTGAGGTGATAACTAGTCTCATTATGAAGAATAGACAAAAGGAAATAGCATCAAACTGCACCAGGGAAGATGCAGACTGAATATTAGAAGAAGCTCCTTTACTGAAAGGGTTCTCAAACACTGGAATAGGCTCCCCAGAAAGGTGGTAGAATCCTCATCCTCAGACATGCTTGAAAGATGTGGTGCTAAGGGACTGCTTTAGCATGAGACTCAGTAGAGTTAAATAATGATTTGACTCAATGATCTTGAAGGTCTTCTCATGTTAATATTTTTTTTTTTAATGACATACAATGAAATGTCTTATACGTGCTCTGTGCCATGCAGTGGAGATAAAAGAAATGTAATTAATCTAGCTCAGATTAGACTTGCCAGTTCAGTAAGCATAGAATCTTGTAACAGAGATAGCAGAGAACCTATGAACTGTCACAAGAGGTTATTTTTTTGTTTTGTGTAACATGATGGGGAGGGAGATTGTTGTTTGGAGGTTTTTTAGAGTCAAATGAATCTAATGATTAAGCAATGACAAGTAGAAATGAGAACTGGCTACATGGGAGAATTACAAAGAATTTGTCTGAGAAGCCAGGGATCAGGTTAGGGAAGCAAAAGCACAGAGGGTTAAATTTGGCTAGGGACACAAAAGGGAGCAAGAAACATTTATTCAGGTACACCAGAAACAAAGAAAGGCTAGAGAAGATGTGGGGCCTCTCTAGAAGGAAAATGGAACCCTGATCACAAGGGACACAGTGAAAACTGATATCCTCATTGACTGATTTGCATCAGCCTTCATTGGCAAGGGCTTTAGTCACACTGTCCAAGTTCCAGAAGACAAAAGCAGGGTATGGAAAAAAAGAAGATCTTCCTACTACAAAGAAAGATCAGGTTCAATACTATCCAAGGAACCCAAAGGTGCACAAGTGTATGGGCCTCAATGAGATCCACCTGCCACCTGCAGGTCCTGAGGACAGTCTGTCATGATTCAGTCAAGAGAAGACAATCACAGGATCACAGGATGTCAGGGGTTGGAAGGGACCCAAAGAGATCATGGAGTCCAACGCCTCTGCTGAAGCTCCAGGGAGATATCACAGCAACCTTCCACTACCTGAAAGGGGCCTATAAGAAATCTAGGGAGGAACATTTTACAAAAACTTGCAGTGACAGGACCAGGAGAAATGGCTTTAAGCTGGAAGAGGACAGATTTAGACTGGATATTAGGAAGAAATTCTTAAGAGTGAGGGTAGTGAGACTTTGGATCAGGTTATCCAGGAAAGTTGTGGCTGTCCCTTCCCTCAAAGTGTTAAAGGCCAAGTTAGACCAGGCCAACCTGGTCTAGTGGAAGATGTCCCTGTCCATGCAAGGGTTGGAACTAATCAATTTTTAACATCCCTTCCAAGCCAAACCATTCTATGATTCTATGAATAAAAATACATTAAAATCAGATATTTCAAATATATCAAAAGAAGCATGAAACCAGAATTTTTAAAAAGTTTTATTTTGTTTTTTTTTTTATGTGATCCTTTTGATTACTAAATATTCCCTTTCTAACAACAAGCTCAAAGAGTAAACTGACAGTAACAGTATTGTTCTACAATATCAATCAGAACAGAGTACCTTGTCACATTAAACCTTAATCATTTTAGTTAAATAACATTTAACAGAACATGGACAATATTCCATCTGACCAGATAGATAAAGAACTGGCTTAATGGCCTCACCCAAAGAGTGGCTGTCAATGGCTCCATGTCCAAGTGGAGACCAGGGACAAGCGGAGTCCCTCAAGAATCAGTCCTGGGACCAGTCTTGTTCAACATCTTTGTGGGCGACATGGACAGAGGCATTGAGTGCACCCTCAGCAAGTTTGCAGATGACACCAAGCTATGTGGTGTAGCAGACATACTGGAGGGCAGGGATGCCATCCAGAGGGACCTGGACAGGCTGGAGAGGTGGGCACAAGCCAATCTCATGAGGTTCAACAAAACCAAGTGCAAGGTCCTACATATAGGTAATGGTAATCCCAACCACAAATACAGGCTGGGTAGTGACTGGCTGAAGAGCAGCCCTGCGGAAGAGGACTTGGGGGTGCTGGCACATGAGAAGCTCAACATAAGCCAGCAGTTTGAAATTGCAGACCAGAAAGCCAAGCAGATCCTGGGTTGCATCAGGAGAAGTGTGGCCAGCAGGTTGAGGGAGGTGATTCTCCCCCTCTACTCCACCCTGGTGAGACCCCACCTGGAGTACTGCATCCAGTTTTGGAGCCCCTATTGCAAGACGGATGTGGACATGCTGGAGTGTGTCCAGAGAAGGGCCACGAGGATGATCAAAGGGCTGGATCAACTCTGCTATGAGGAGAAACTGAAAGAATTGGGGCTGTTCAGTCTGGAGAAGAGGAGGCTCTGAGTTGACCTTATTGTGGCCTTCCAGTATCTGAAGGGGGCCTACAGAAAAGCTGGGGAGGGACATTTTAGGCTATCAGGTAGTGACAGGACTAGGGGGAATGGAGCAAAGATGGAGGTGGGCAGATTCAGACTGGATGTGAGGAGGAAGTTCTTCATCATAAAAGTGGTGAAACCTTGGAATAGGTTGCCCAAGGAGGTGGTTGGGGCCACATCCCTGGAGGTATTTAAGGCCAGGCTGGATGAGGCTCTGGGCAGCCTGATCTAGGGTAGGGTGTTCCTGACCATGGCAAGGAGTTGGAACTAGGTGATCTTTGTGGTCCCTTCCAACCCTGACTGATTCTATGATTCTATGATTTCCTTCTAATTAGTTTTCAAATTTAAACCTTAGGATTACTTGCAAATCACCAATATTAACAATGTAAATTAATTTTTTTTGTCTCAGCAATGTCAGACACAGTATTTCCCTGAGATACTGCTGCAGAGTAGAAGCAGCAATAGTTACACTGTAGCTAAGAGAAAGGGAATGTCAACTGCTCCTCAAGAAACTGTCAGAGATGTAGTTAGCCAGGATGTGCAGCTTTTCTGTGAAAAATTTCACAGCCTTTATATCTTATCCTTTCCAGTCCATTGCATCTGATCCTTTCCAGATCCTGTGTAGCAGCATGCTCCCCAACCCCCAACACGACCAGTATTTCCAGTAACCCTCAAATGATAATCAACAAGGGCAAGTGTAATGAATGTCTGATCATGTGAATTTGGGGTGGACAGATAACACCATAGTAGACAAAAGCTGATTTGACCAATGGCCACAGTTGTGGTTAATCACTGACTTAAGCCAAATTTGAAAGAAACTAACTCCTATAGTTGTTTGTTTTTTTTTTTTTTTTTTGTAAATATGTTTATATACCAAACAACTTACTTATATATAAACAACCTGAACAGTGGTCAGCCCAGGACCTGTTTAGCAAGTCTGCACAGCAGTAGGCTGCAAGACAGGATCTCTCTTTGAGTAGAAAGGCCTCTCAAAGTTACTCCTCAAGGTTGAGAGAATCTTTATCACATCAGATAGTAAGCAAACTGGAAAGAAACTTGCTGAAACTTTGAATCTTAGCTAAATAAAATGAAGAGTAGATTGTGTATATACGTCCTTTAGACATATATCATTGGCCAGGATGGAGACTAATCTGGATGAAATACCCCTCTAATACTAGGTTAGAGTTTTTCTAAGTGTAAATATTTTAAAGAAAGTAAAGTGTAGTCTTTTGTCTCTTTGCTTCCTTATTCCACTAGTTAAATAATGTTATCTGCAGTCCAGTCACTTAAGCAGTTCATATATTAAAGTTTTCCATATTATATAATTAATAGTAATATAGATAATTATTAATTATAGGGAAAAAGTCTCTGAAACTACTAGAAGTGCACATATACATTTCTTCTAAAAGTTGAATTTGGATTTTTAAACCTGCAGACAAATACTCCTTTATCTTGCTGAAACTGCTGTGTTGCTACAAGATACTCACATGTTGGCACAGTTTTAATACTGCTGAACTGTTCTGAAGCTGTCTTGAACCTGAAAATCCGCTTGTGCTATTGAAATATTTAAATAATCAAAGCTTTGAGTTAATTTTCATATTTTTCGTACTCTTTGATGTAAAAATATCAAAGAAATTTGTAAATACTACAGATAGACTAAAGCAAAATATTGGAACATACAGGAAAATAGGGCAATTTCTGGGAAGGTGGTTTTACAAAAACACCACCCACTTCTCTATACCTTTTTTTCATGCCTGTTCTGTTTCCAACAACTTAGTGATATTTGGAAACAAAGTCTTCAGTCTTCTCTGAATCCTGCAAGGATTTTTTTTTCATCATATGTCAGATCTTCTTGTTTCTGTTCTTTAAAAATTCACAGTCTCTATTTGCTTCTTTTCACAGAATAACAGAACCACAGAATCACAGAAACATTCAGATTGGAAAAGACCCTCAGGATCACCAAGTCCAACAAATAACCCTATTCTATGGGGTACACCCTAAACCATATCCCAAAGCAGCACATCCAAACTACTTTTAAACACATCCAGGGTTGGTGACTCAACCATCTCTCTGAGCAGCCCATTCCAACACCTGCCTACTCTTTCTGTGATATTTTTTTCCCTAATATCTAGTCTAAACCTACCCAGTCTCAGCTTGAGGCCATTCCCTCTTGTTCTGTCTCCAATTACCTGTGAGAAGAGACCAGCATCAGCATCTCCACAACATGCTTTCCGGTAGCTGTAGACAGAAATGAAGTCTCCCCTCAGCTTCCTCTTTCTCAAACTAAGCAGCCCCAGCTCCTTCAGTCACTCCTCAAAATATTTATTCTCTAGGCCCTTCATCAACTTCATTGCCCTCCTGTTTTACAGGACTCTGCATACTTGAATGCTCTTCCCTTCATGCCAGAAAGCTTCCTCAGTTCACAGAATAGTAGAGGTTGGAAGGGACCTCTGGAAATCTTCTAGTTCAACTCCCATGATAAAGCACATTCACCTAGATCAGGCAAAGAAGAACAAACAACTTGGTTTTCAATATTGCCAGAGATTCCACCACTTCTCTGTGCAGCCTGTTCCAGTGTTTTGTTATCCTTAAAGATTTTTTTCCTTATATTCAAACAGAATATCATCTGTTCTAGTTTGTGCCATTGCTCTTCATACTGTCTCTGAACACTACTGAAAAGAGTCTGACCCCATCCTCATAACATAACACCTGCCCTTTAGTTATTTATAAACATTGAGATCTCCTATCGGTGTCCTCTTCTCCAGGCTAAACAGCCCCAGATTTCTCAGCCTTTCCTCATCAGAGAGATGTTTTAGTCTCCTAATCATCTTGGTGGCCTTTTGCTGGACTCCTTCCAACATTTCCTTGTCTCTCTTGAACTGGGGAGCCTTAATGTGTCCTCACTAGGGCAAAGCAGAGGGGACATACAATCTTCTTCTACCTGTTAGTCATGCACACAGGGATAACATTGATCTTGGCCACAAAGGCACATTGCTACCTCATGGGTAACTGTATCACCAGGACTCCCATGTTCTTCTCCACAGAGCTGCTTTCTCACAAGTCAAAACCTAGACTGTAACTGGTGCAGGAACTGAATGGCAGCACAACTTTCTGGTACATCAGCCACTCTTCCCAGTTTTACATCATCAGCAAACTTTCTGTGGGAATCTCTTCTTCCAGGTCATTGATTAAGATATTGACCAAGACTGAACCCAGTAATGACATCTGGGGAACACCACTAGCTACAGAACTCCAACTAGACTGCTCAGCTGATCACAGTCCTGTTCAGAAACCCCAGCTTATCTCACAGAAAGGCTGACTTCCTTCTTTTTCAACCACATCTATTTGATTCAACACACAGGAATCTAGATACGGAAAACAGAGATCACCATTCCCTGCTGCCCAGACACATTCTTAAAAAAANTTTGCGCTCATTTTAGAAAAGAAAACTGGTATTATTCCTTTACTGACATTATACTCAAACAACAGAACTATGCACACTCAGAAAAAGATACCTTTTTTTAAAAAGGTAATGCAAAAAATTTTACTGAAATAGTTTTATATAAACAAAAAATGTGACTTTGCTCTTAATAAAAAAGACTTTAAAAAAATGAGGAGGGGTTGTCATGAAATGTGAAGAAATCAGCCTTTTTCCCCAAAAAATCAGATTGGGTATAACAGTAGGAAGAAGTATCTGTTTTAAAACTGTCTGAAAAAATGTACAGAAAAGCTTGCACAATCAAGTAGAAAACAGCTTCTATGAAAAGTAAATTACACTCGTTGACATATTTATAATGCCAAACTCTTCTTATTCTGTTTATCTCGGTAGTTTAGTCATGAACTATGCTTCAAATCTTATGCCATTTGCTACGAATAATAAAACTCAGCTTATTTTTTTGGGCTTTGGATTCTTCTTCACATCTGAAACACTTCAGCA
This sequence comes from Psilopogon haemacephalus, assembly GCA_013396835.1. Lineage (NCBI taxonomy): Eukaryota > Metazoa > Chordata > Aves > Piciformes > Megalaimidae > Psilopogon > Psilopogon haemacephalus. The sequence continues at coordinate 3,137 of VWZI01014957.1, read as the reverse complement.
CACTTCATAATGCACACGAAGCTTTCAAGAAACGAAATGGGTCTATTACGCCATTGTATCAACTAGCTGCTTGCAATTTTACTTGGTGTTGATATGAAAGCTTAAGGAACTCATCTGGATTGATTGAAACTTGCTTTGAAATAAGAAATTCATTTGAACCTGAAGCTCAAAGAAAAAGTTATGGAGTATAAAATTGTGATGAACTAAAACTGGGTAGTGTGCAGTATACAGAAGTTCTTCAAATCACAGTTATTTTTATTAACTAATTCTAACTGTTTAAAAGTAATCTTACATTTTAAATTAATGTCATTCCTCAAATGTACTGAAAATATTTTAAAATATTTTTTACAATGATACAGCACAAATAAGAGATTGCCTGGAAATTAGAAGACATTTTATGCAACCAGCAGATGGATATTGTTAGAGAAAATATGTTGTACCCAAGGAACATGAGGTTGACTCAATTCTGTGTCCCCAGGTCCCATTACTATCAAGACTGGAGCAGGCACATTCACAGAGCACACATGCACGTGACATAGATGTATGGTCAGCCGCACAGGTAACAGAGATTAATTCAGAGAAATTCATATTGCCCACATAGACTCAGATTGCACCAGCAACCTCATGCTGCTCTCCAGTCTGGTTGATTGGTCCTAATACCCAGTTATCACTCTGCTCTCACCCTCAAAGGCACACAAGTGCTCTCACATGCAGAGCTGACTGGGACTCCAACAGTGATGGAGCTGGGAGTATATGGACAGCCTATTATGTGGGCTCTCCCTCTTACTGTTGTCTCTCTGAGCTCCTCTGTGGGTGTGCAGATGAGCTTGTACAATGTAATGTAGTTTGTTGGTTCAAAGCTGGCTTATTTAATCTTCTTTGCAGTAGAAAAAGTAGCATACAAATCAATGTGAAAGATCAAAGTTAGAAGAGTGTTTTAGGACTCACTTAAATTTTCTTTAGATAAATGCACATCCGAGATGTTCACCTACTCTAATGGAAAACTACTCATTCACTGAAGTTAAATTCTTCAGCTTTAACCTCTTAATGTGTTAATTATCATATGAAGAGATCAGAGACAATTTTTTAAAAAATCAATAAATTTAGCTGTATATTTGGTTTGAATTGTAGCCACAAATTTCCTTCTTTTTTTCATGAAGCTTTATTCTGACTAATCCAATATGTAAATGTTTTGTTGCTTTTGAATGAAATTAAATTTAACAATGGCAAAAAGCCTCACTGTCAAAATCCTTCACTAAACTGTTGTGAAAGCTGGTATTATGGTTTCACAATAGAAATCTTAGTTTTAAATGAAGCAGGAACTTTTCATTATAAGATTCTGTATAAAAAATTAGTTACAGTGTGATTTCTGGTTTTACAACTCATTAAAATTTGCTGAACTGACTTCCTGGAGTTTTGCCTAAACAGTTTATTGGAGATTACACACCTAGAAATATCTTGTAAGACATACAAAACAGCATTATCTTTGCTGCATGCCACCTGCCATTAAATAGATGCTTATCATTTAATTGCCCTGTTTTAAATATATGTGCACCTGTTTCTGTTCTCCACAAGAATATTTCACATTATTTAATCTTTTACTGCATATGTAAGATATAACAACAGTTTATGCCTTTACAACATTTTTTAAAAAATGAAAGCCTTTTTCTTGGAGTAGATACAAACTCTGAAATAAAGATTTTACTCAGAGTTCATCATAATTTCTAAAGTTTAATTTTTAATCACTTCTTTTGCCCATTTTCACAAGAGAATACTGTTCTATAAAACCAGTGACATCTTTCAGAAGAGTTATTTAAATCATAGCTATGTCACATATTTACTCATTGAGGATTAGTTATTTTAATTTTGATTCTGCAGTGGATTATTGTTTTGCTTATGCTTCCAGATCATATGCCTCGTAGTACATCTAATATGTCATTTGTTGTAGAAAATGTGCACACAGAGGCACCAAATATATATTTGACACATGAACCATATTAATATTTTTGTGTTCAAATTTATTACATATTCCTAATTTCTAGGCATACTTTGAGATCGCAAACCAAGCAAGCAAGCAAAGAAAAAAAAAACAGTTTTCCCATAAATGCCTAAGGACAGATGAGAATATTCCTCCCTTCTACCAGAGTACAAAGACATTCACATTCGTTCTGTCTCTGACATCTCAGTGCTGATTCTCAAGACAAATCTTGCAAACCAATTTCAGAAGAGATGAGCCTAGCAGCTAAACCTTATGCATTGATTATCATGGCATACAATTTTCACCAAAACCTTCAGTCATTGCATGCTTCACAGGAAAGTATTGTCACCCTTGTAACCTCTAATGAATTAATTATCTTTATACATGGTAACCACTTCTCTGTTTCAGCTTTTTTACTCAGTTTCTCTCACTTATGTTTACATAATCAAATAAAGGTAAACATAATCTACTGTTGGCAGAACATATACTTAGTTTTGAAAGCAAATCCTTCTGTCTCATACATTAAAAAAAAAAAATTATCCACTTGAAAACTTGTAGTGGATCAGGCCCAGCTTCAGCTGAGCCCCACACAGCTGCTCACACAACTCCTCCCCTGAGGAGAGTCAGAAGAAAAAGGCAAAGCCCTGTAAGCTGAGATAAGAAGAGTTTAAGAGAACAGAACAGAGAGAACTATAATCAGGGAGAACAATAATACTAATACTGTTATGACTTCATCATAAAAAGCCGTCAAATTTTTCAGGCATGATTTGCCCTTGGTGAACCCATGCTGGTTACTGCCAATCACTTCTTCTTTGTTTTACATTTGTCTTAGTAGAGCTTCCAGGAGGATCTGCTCCATGATCTTGCCAGGCACAAAGGTGAGACTGATTGGGCTGTAGCTAGCGGGGTCATCCTTCATTCTCTTCTTGAAGATGGGTGTTATATTTGCCCTTTTCCAGTCAGCAGGAACTTCATCAGTCTGCCATGACCTTTCAAATATAATGGACAGTGGTTTAGCAACTTCATCTGCCAGTTCCTTCAGGACTCTTGGGTGCATCTCATCAGGCCCCATGGAATTGTACACATTCAGATTCCCTAGGTGCTCACAAACGTGATCTTCAATTATAGTGGGCAGATCTCCCTTCTCCCAGTCCTTACT
>VWZI01014956.1:82752-95244 GCA_013396835.1 Psilopogon haemacephalus | reverse complement strand
TTCTGTATCACCTGTCCCAAGGCTCTGAAGTCTTTTTTAATTTTTTGGGACCACTAGTCATCAGAGGAGAAGGAGGTAACACGTGCTGAGGAGGCCTCACCAGATAGCAACCTGCCAGACAACAAGGAGTGACGCATTCTGTTCACTGATGGGCCCTGTAGCATTGTGGGAAAGCATCAAAGGTGGGAGATGATCCTACATGATGAGTTGTCAAAGATGCAGTAATGGGTAAATGCAAAGAATAAACTGCCTCCTCCCCCAACACAGGAGGGAAAAGTAACACACAAAACTCAGGGTTGAGATAACGGTATCTTTATCATAATCACAATGCATCATTACCTCATCTTAGCTTATTTACAGGGAAAATAATAGCATAACATAAAAAAGATAAAATAACATCATAATTACCTTAGATTAGCCTACTTGCTGGGGATAAAAAAAAAAAAAAAAAAAAAAAAAAAAAAAAAAAAAAAAAAAAAAAGAAAGATCAGCANAAATGCAGGTAAGGGGAAACCCCCACCTCAAAAAACACAAAACCAAACCCAGCATGCTACCCCACTTCCACTCACTTCATTGCCATTCCTGTGGAAAAGGGCCAGCACCCAAAAATCCAGAATCCAGAAGCAGCAACTAAAGCAGGAAGCCTTCCACATTGCAATATGAACTTCAAGCCCAATAATTCTTTGCTCCAGACAGCACTTTCAATTTTGAAGCTGGCATCACTGCAGCATGGCATGAATAACAGCAGCAGATTCAACTCCCCCCATGACAGATGCTGAAGAAAAAAGTGAATCAAGTAGGTTTGCAGAGGCAAAAGCCATCCAATTAGCTTTAGATATTGCTAAGAAGGAAAGGTGTTCTGCCTGTTTATACCAACTCATGCACAATAGCAGAAGCAAGGCAACTGGCAGCATGAATGTAAACCCATCTGTACTGGTGTTGTAGCTGATAGTTTAAAACAGCCTTTGTTAACATCTAATGCATTCAGACAACTCACATAGGGTTGTAAAAGTGACTCAGCCTTGGATTGCCAAAAAATAGAGTGACCTTTGCAATGCTACATCTTGCCTATATGGGAGTCCCTCCCTTTTGGTCAGGTAACAGCCAAGGGCTGTTTTCTGGGATTGAGAACCCTTAGCATCAGGGATAACCAAATATTTAGCAACTTATAAGTTTATAATCTTTGGTGATTACCTAACACACATATAATGTTTAGTGTGCTTTTTAGGTTGTTATTCTTGCTTTTAAGTTCTAATAACATATTCTTCTGTGGCGTACTAAAACTGTGAATGAACATTTGCTTGGGCCATGAAGTTAAATCTTAAAGCAACGTTCAGATAACTTTTTTGCATGAACCTTGCAGTCAAGTCTTTTTGTCACACCACCTAGGCTGCTGATTTATAGAATCATAGAATTCATAGAATGGTTTAGGTTGGAAAAGACCTCAAAGATCACTGTGTTCCAATCCCCCATCATAGGCAGGGACACCTCCCACTAGATCAGGACACTCAAGACCTCATCCAGCCTGGTCTTGAACACCTCCAGGGAGGGAGCAGACACAACCTCCCTGGGCAGCCTATTCCAGTGTCTTGCCACCCTCACTGTGAAGAACTGTCTCCTAACATCCCGATTAAATCTCCCCTCTACCAGTTTGAACCCATTCCCCCTCGTCCTGTCATTACAATACCTTGTGAACAGTCCCTCCCCAGCCTTCCTATAGGCCCCCTTCAGATACTGGAAGGTTGCTATAAGATCTCCTCGAAGCCTTCTCCTCTCCAGGCTGAAGAGTCCCAACTCCCTCAGCCTGTCCTCATACCAGAGGTGCTCCAGCCCGCTGATCATCTTTGTGGCCCTCCTCTGGACTCTCTCCAGCAGTTCCATGTCCTTCTTTTGCTGGGGCAAGATATGAAAAACTGGTGCCTAAAGTATGTCGCATCGATACCTATGTGGCCAAGAGCCAGGCCACAGAAGAATATCAAAACAAACAGCAGATGTAACAGCTGCTAATATCAAAGTAAATCAGGTAGGTTTGCACTGACAGTTGAAGGGTGAATTATTTATAGCTCAGTGGGCCTATGAAACCTCAGGTCACCAAGGAAGAGATGCAACATATAGATGGATACAATATTGAAGGGTAAGCTTAACCACCAACAGTATCTCACAGGTTATCTGTGAATGTGAAATGTGCCACAATCAAGCAAGCCAAATGATTAAAGCCTTTGTAGGATGGAGGATGATTACTGTAACACAAATATGGAGAAGCCTAGTAAACTGACTACAGCAGTTTTACATAAATTTGCCAAGGCAAGCATGATGCTCTCTCAATGTTGGAAGCAACCACTGGGTGACTGTAAACCTATCCTTGACAATGAAAAGCAAATATTGTGGTGACCTGGCACGTTAGAAAGAACGGAGTCAAAGGAACTAGTTTTTGAAGCAACATCATACACACCTGGGCCTAAGGACATGGCAGTGAATTTCACTGCCCTGTCATGCACCAGAAGCCAGGAAGATCAAATGCTACAGTGGAGCACTAAAATTTATACTGAAAGCAGAGGGCCATGGAGACCTTGAAAAATTGGAAAAAGTTACACAGGTAGGTAACACCAGAGAATATGTGACCCTGCCTGAACAAAACTCCCACATACAGTAGAAGAGTCCTAGTAGTGCATGTGAACAGCAGTTTAGCCTTGATGGTCCAGTTTGATCCTGCTTCAGGAAAATCCAAATCCATCTATGGAACTGCTTTTGTCCAAGGATCTGGACAAATAACTTTACTGGTAGATGATATAGAATAAGAAGTGGATGATGTTCTGGGTTGAGGTAGGATAAGGTTAATTTTCTTCACAAAAAGGATTGCTAGCTATAGAACTCACCTTGTGAACATGATGATTGCATCAAGAACATGAGAATTGTCTGAACAAAGATAAAATCATCATGAAGGACCCACCTGATGTGTCAGCTCTGCCTACTGAGGTAGCACACCTGTCAGTCACATATGCATTTTAATGTGACTAGGGTGTGAGTCTGGTGGAGTTATTATGAATGAACCAGGAACAGTATAAAAAAACCTGAGCTAGGCCAACTTAGGGGCTGAGGTGAGGGACAGTGAAATGTCACCTGGGACATCTCTGACTGGAGGCAGCAGCCCAAGAATATCTCCCTCCCACTCTGCAAATGAAGGTCCATGGGGTGGTAATTACTTCTCCAGCAATTTCTTTCTCCATTCTCTTTCTCTCTCCCTTTTCTTTGTTTCTCTGTTTTGTAATAAATAGTCTCACTTTTATACATGATCTCATTTGTGTCTTAACTTCATTCATGGGAATGTTCAAAAGAAACTTGTTTCCTTCCTGACTTCCAAATCAAGGCACCAGCAGCCAGAGGAGTATTTGATACCATATATGTCATGCCTACTATATTAACGGGGGCTAGGGGAGGTGGAAGGGGAGTGCTGGTAGGAGTAACATGATAGTTGTCCGGCAACAAGTTTTCATGTGAGTGGTAAAACTGTATTGTGTGAATTACGCATTTTGTATGTTATCTTTTTGCTGTTGTTGTTATTCCTGTTTGTGTTGCTGTGTTGTTTTATCAAACTCTCCTTATCTCAATGCACAAGGGTTTGCAATTTACTCCAAGTTTCTCTTTCTCATCCCGATAAAGAGGAGAGGTGATGACAATTATGTGAGTGGTCTTGTTGAGCTCAGGTGCAGATGGGCCTGAAACCACAATTCTAGTGAGGCACTTCAAGCTCCCTCTGGGTGTCCCCTGCCCTCCATCAGTGGAAGTTTGAATGGAGGAAGATGAAGGCGCAAAACTGCTTTTCCACCTGCTCTCACACATGTACATCCATGTGGCAAAGCCAATCTGGGATTGTGATTGGCTGGATTCTTTGTGCTCAGTATATATGTCATTACAAGACGTTGGCAATAGTCCCTCCCCAGCACTTCTGTAGGTTCCCTTCAGATACTGGAAGACTACTACAAGGTTTCCTCAAAGCCTTCTCTTGTCCAGGCTGAAAAGCCCCAACTCTCATAGCCTGTCCTCATAGGAGATGTGGTTCAGGCCTCTGATCATCTTCATGGACCTCCTCTGGACTCACTCCAACAGTTCAATGTCCTTCTTGTATTGTGAGCTCCAACACAAAGATCAAAGTATTGAAAATACTTTCTTGCTTTGTACCTGTCTCAACTGTTAAACTGTCCTGGCTTTTTTTTTTTTTTTTTTTTTTTTTCCCCCAATTTTCCTCTAACCCATTTTAGAGACAAAAATAATGAACAGAAATAATTATAGCAAGTCACATATATTTAATTTGTAAAACCTATAGGACCACAGTACAGGTAGCATAAGATTCATTGAAGTTTCCTACCTTGGGTAAAAACACTTCAAACAACCACTTTAACACACTTGTCATATACACCTGTGTCATGATATTTGATGTAGATTTTGCAAATTGAAAGTTTCTTGACTAAATAATGTAGAAGGCTGAAGTTGGCAATACCTGCAATGGTACCAATATGATTTATTCCATACATAATTAATAGTTAACGTGCTACACTACTAAAGAAAATAATAATAATAACAACAATAATTTTAAAACCCCAAAACAATTAAACAAAGAGGTAATTTACATGACTGTAGTCGCAAAGATGAACTACTCCTGGTTCTGCATCTAGCACCATGAATTCACAACATCTGACTGAAAAAGGTCTTGTGCTCATAGCATGTTACCAATTTCAATAATGTTACCTCTCTGACTTCTGTTCTTCCACCTTTTCTACAACCCTATGATCACTGAAGGCAGACAATAGGTTGTTCTGCCTATATTTCATGCTGACAAGACATGAGCTGACACTGACACAAAAGAAGCAATGATATCTCTACACCTGTCCTGAAATGCAAGAGGTTTGCCAGTGGAAGAGGAATAGAGCTCAATACATTTACTGTTAAGTCTGGGGTAGCCCCAGGGCTATGGTAACTTGTATGAAAGCTTCAATAAGCTTCCAAGCCTTTTGAGTATGCATTCAAAAAAGTAAGCTTGAAATGGACTATACCCTTCCTCATATCTTCCTGCATCCAAGGGTGGAAGAGAGGAAATGTGAAAGGGCTTTGCTCAGAAGAGCATGTATTTTACTAGATGCCTGTACTTTATCTTGTTCTCCTGCCAGAACAATAGCATAACAGGTTCTTGGAATTTTTGTTCTATTAAACAAGACTGATTGGAAAGAAAACAAAACAAAGGCCCACATATTTAAACTGCATATAAGTAAGTGACAACATTGGTATCTTAAAGCATAAAATTTTATTGAATTATTAGTTTTTAATTCCTCATTCTCCCCTGTCTTCCTGCCCTTTTCTGATTACAAATATTTCCATTATTTAACCTCTTCAACAAACGAAGGATAAAGTGCCTTATGAAAACATCTCTTTTAGTGATGTTTACTGTTCCTAATCAGTAGACTTTCTTCCATTTAATATGATTTAAATATAAAACTCTTGTTTTGAAAAGACATTATTGTAAAGGCTTAACCCTTCATGAGGAGTCATCTGAACCCTACCCCTGGTCCTCTCAACTCTTGGGGGTGGTCTGAACTTGATCCCATGTCATCCTGGCTCCTCCTTGGGGGTGGTCTGAACCTGACCCCAGGGGCAGTGGTTAGCGCACTCCCACTTCCTGTTTTCAGCCCTGTAGTGGTTTAGCAGTTACCTGCACCCCCACCTTTTGTAAACCCTGGCTAGGACTCAAAAACACTGGAAGTTGATAAATGAAGCTTTATATTTACAGCAATGCACAATACACAAGCAAATATTTACAAGGTATAACAGATGTTTACAAATATATACAGTGAAAAGGTAATACAGACACCACAGCCCTCCCAGAGAACAAAATCCCCAAGAGAGGGTAACCAAACCTCCCCCTACCACCTTTCCCCCCTTCCCCAGTCTTATCTCACCACCTGTTGATGCTGCAGATAAGCTGAAGTAGATCGGATTAGTGATAGAAAGGAGTTAGTAATTTTACTCTGAATTAGCTACCAAGACAAAGACAAAGGAGACCATGCAAGAGAAGCAGCCACAGCGCTGAATGGTCAGAAGCCATCTGCTATCTGATTGTTTTCAGAACAGTTCTTAAAAACAACTTTTTTTTCTTTCTCAGTAAAGGTCTGGGTGAAGTAAGACACTGTGTTTACCTCTCTCAGCCAATAGTCTAATTTCTCACTCAAATTCTCCAATTAGCTCAAACCAACACAAGCTCCTATAGAGACAGAGGAACTTCCTGTTTCTCTCTCTGCCTGCCTCACCAGCCAGCAGCATCCTGGTTTCCTGCTGCTCCTGCTTTGCCACATGGCCAGCCAACACACATGGTGGAGCAACTACCTCTGGAATCTTTCTCCATCCCTTTCCACCTAAACTGGTTGTATACATATTTTCCATTTTGTTCCCCTTCTCCATATTTTTGTAAATCCCCTTACCTATAATGCCTTTTCTTTATTGATAAAGGTTTTTTTTCCTTTTAGCTTCCAAATCAAGACTATTTTATGGGTGCTTTACATCTTTTCACTCTCTACATCTAATTTCTTTCCTTCCAAAGTGTGGAGAGGGGAAGGCATTCTGTTATTGTATTGTTCTATTACCTTTTGGGCTCCCAGAATCTTAACTATAACCAATGCAATTATCATTCTGGGTTGTTTTAACCTATGGTTAATTAAAAGCTCATTTTTGTTTTTCATTACACGTGTTTTTTTTATGTACCAGTCTACTACTTATCTTTCTAATGTTCTCTTTTGTGAAAAAAAGGATGTGAAAGCAAAAGATTGCAACAGAACAAATGACTGAAGATAGCGAAAGTGTTGTTTTTAAAGTGGGAGTTAATAATGTCCAAGATGTCCAAAGAACTCAAGGCTCTGGGTCAATAAATTGATGGGTCAGGAGTACAGGTGGCGTTCTGCTCAGTTCCTCCAATGGAAGGGATGAATAATGAAAGGAACAGGAGGACCCATATTATCAGTAAATGGCTCAAGGGCTGGTGGAACCAGCAGGATTTTGGGTTCTTTGATCATGGGACAACTCTCACTACACCCAGTCTGATAGACCCAGATGGGCCTGATCTATCTATAAAGAGCAAAAGGACCTTAGCCCAAAAGTTGTCAGGGCTTAATGAGAGGGCTTTAAACTAGGTTTGAAGGGGGATGGAGATGAAACCAGGTTACCCAGAGAGAAGAACGAGGATTCTCCTCTCTCTGGCCTTCTTGTGACAAGCTGGAGGATGGCACACCATAGCTGATTGGAAGAGAGGCTAGCAAGGGCCTTCAGCTCATTTCCCAGCAATATGACAGGGACACAGCAAAACAGTCAGAGTCTCATAAAGTCTCTCACTCTGTCAGCGGAAAATCAGCATGCTCAGCTTGACCCCTGAAATTCCTGTACACTAATGCATGTAGCATGGGAAATAAACAGGAGGAGTTAGATATCCAGGTGCACTCAAGGGGTTATGATTTGGTGGCAATTACTGAGACCTGGTGGGATGTCTCACGTTACTGGAATGTGATCATGGATGGCTATGTGCTCTTTAGGAAAGACAGGCCAACAAAGTGAGGTGGTGGAGTTGCTCTTTATGTGAAGAAGCAACTAGAATGTATCGAGTTCTGCCCAGGGAAGGATGAGGAGCAAGTACAGACTTTTTGGTATGAATCAAGGGGCAAGCTAGCAGGGCTGATACAGTTGTGGGACTTTATTAAAGGCCACCTGGTCAGGATGAGGAAGCTGATGAGCCCTTCTACAGAGAAGCAGAGTACAGAGAGAATCCAAAAGGCTTGGAGACACCCACTTTGGGAGTCTAAGACAGGCCCAGGCTTGTTCCTCCCAAATAAGGGAAAGCTAGCCCTGGACTTCACCTAACATGATCACGTTTGGCAAAGTGCCATTCTGATGGCCCTAAGGCCAAGAATGAAGACAAGGCTAAGGAGGAGGCTTCCTTAGTTGATGGGGACTCAGTTAGTGAGGACTGGGTTAGAGAACAGTTAAGTAAACTGAACATCCATTAGTCCATGTGTCCTGATGGCATGCACCCATGAGTGCTGAAGGGGCTGGTGGAGGTCATTGCCAGACCACGCTCCATCATCTTAGGCAAGTCATGGTGGACAGGAGAGGTGCCTGGGGATTGGAAGAGGGTAAACTTCACTGCAGTCTTCAAAAAGGGTAAGAAAGAAGACCCAGGTAATTATAGACCAGTCCGCCTCACCTCCATCCCCAGAAAGATAATGGAGTGGCTTATCCTCAGTGCTGTGCTTAACCACATCAAGGACAAGAAGGTCATTGGAAGCAGTCGGCATGGTTTTATGAAGGAGAAGCCATGGTTGACCAACATGATTACCTTCTATGATGATGTAAGCAGGTGGATAGATGATGGAAGAGCAGTGGCTGTGCTTCACCTTGATTTAAGTAAAACATTTGGCACTGTCTCCCACAGCATCCTCATAGCTAAACTGAGGAGGATTGGGAACTGGTTAAAGGAAAGAAGCTAGAGAGTTGTGGTCAATTGGACAGAGTCTAGCTGGAGGCCTGTAACTAATGGAGTCCCTCAGGGGTCAGTACTGGGACCAGTATTATTCAATGTATTCATTAATGACCTGGATGAGGGCATAGAGTGCACTGTCAGCATCAGCTGACAACACCAAGCTGGGTGGAGTGGCTGACACACCAGAGAGTTGTGCTGCCATTCAGAGAGACTTAGGCTGGAGAGCTGGGCAGGAAGAAATTTGATGAAATTCAACAGGGGTGGGTGTAGAGTCATGCACCTGGGAAAGAACAATCCCATGTATCAGGATAGGTTGGGGACTGACCTACTGGAGAGCATTAAAGGGGAGAGGGACTTGGAAGTTGTCCTGGTAGGGTATAAATCCTGCCAAGGTAGTTCGAAACCCTGCTCTTCCCCTTCTCCTGTAGCAAGGTCCGGGGGTTGAAGGATGTGAGCAAACAAACAGGGTTTGGTCCAAGAAAGCCCCGATGGCACAGGACCAAGTCAGGTGTCTTGTGCTGTCCCTCAAGTGTTAGGGTAGACAGCTAGGCACAGGACTTTGAATTCATTGGCCAAAACAATGGACACTAATGCCTATTGGCCAGTTTCACTCTTCAAAATAGTGTATTTAAGGGGGTGATTTAGAGCTATTGCTCCCCTTTTCCTGCTGTTTTCACCAGGACCAGAAGGCTATTTGCACCTCTTTCACAGCAGCCATGTGTTTGCAGCATGCTTTACAGATTTGCACTAGCAGCAGCAAGGCAAACCTTTCCTCCTCCTTCCCCAGGACACTCTGTTCCTATTGTGTCTGTGAGTATAGGCAGGGTTAGAATTTTCCATATTATCAGGTTCCCTGTTTACCAAGTTCTGACTGTTTAAACTCTTTGATTCTGTTTTTACAGTAACCTTTGTGCAATTGCCACTTACAGACTGAACATCCAAAGAACCTCAGGGAATTGTCCTGCAAATTTGAATATTAACAATTTTAAAATTAATATTCATAAAACATTATTAATGATTCATAATGTAGTATTAATAATCACAATGTAAGCCCTGGTGGATTGGAGGATGGCCATGAGCCAACAGTTTGTTCTTGTGGCAAGGAAGGCCAGTGCCATTTTGGGATGTACTAGAAGGGATGTAGCTAGTAGGACAAGGGAAGCTCTCCTTCCCCTCTTCTCTGCCCTGGTGAGGCCTCATCTGGAGTATTGTGTCCAGTTCTGGGCCCCCCAGCTCCAAAAAGACAGGGAGCTGCTTGAGAAAGTCCAGCACAGAGCCACAAAAATTATTAAGGAAATTGAACTTCTTCCTTATGATAACAGAATGAGGGAGTTGGAGCTGGGGCTTGGAGCTTGGAAAGGAGGAGACTAAGGGGTGACCTCATTCATGTTTGTAAATATGTAAGCAGTGAGTGCCAGGAGGATGGAGACAGCCTCTTCTTGGTGATGCCCAGTGACAGGACAAGGGCTAATGGGTGGAGATTGAGGCATGGGAGGTTCCATGTGAACCTGAGGAAGAATTTTTTTCACTATGAGGGTGACAGAGTACTGGAACCAGCTACCCAGGGAGGTTGTGGAGTCTTCCTCTCTGGAGATATTCAAGAACCATCTGGACGCATTCCAGTGTGATCTTCTGTAGGTGATCCTGCTCTGGCAGGGGGCTGGACCAGATGCTCTTTCAAGGTCCCTTCCAATCCCTGATATTCTATGATTTTACATAGTCTTCACAAAAGAAAAATTTCATAATGGGGTTCTGGCATTCAGATTTAAAATCAGTGAGCAAGAAGGAGGAAATAAAAAAGGAAAAATTGTAAGAGGAGTGCTAACAGTAAGAGCTTGTCAATTTGTATCCTTCAAATCCCCAAGTTCCAATATTTCTCTAGTAAGAATACCAAATGACCCCATGCACAACTATTGAGCAATATGTGACGAAATAATAGCAACTTGGGAAGAAATCCATTTAAGCAGAGCACATCTACAGTTAAAACATTGCCTTGCATCTGTCATGACTGATAAAGTTCAGGATAAGAAGAGACTTGCAGATCAGAAACTTGAGAAAGTTTGTGATTGGAATTGCAAGCTAAAGTCACTGAAGATTTTGTCCATTTTTCATGTGAAAGTTCAAGCCTTGTAAGCTGTCAAAATGCTTCTTAGACACTTCTGGGTTTGAAGGATTTTTTTCATGCTTTAGGCAATTTGATTCATTTATCTCTACAGTTCCCATTTCTTAAACAAGCAGTCAGAGTAGTATTTAATACAGCTAGACAATAAAATCCCCCTTTTAAGTTAATTTCAGCACACATCTATGTCCTCTTTGCTCTTCTAATTTTAAAATATTACTCATTTGCTGTGCATTGCAGTGTTATTTGAGAGCCACCATCAATTATTTTATTAGTTATTGTCTAGTTTGGGTGATTCTGACATCTCATCTATGTTGTATGCCAATAATTTTTAAAAATCTCTTTCATTAATACACATTTACTGAGTAACAGACAAATGCAGTCTAAAGTTATTCTTTTATCGCACAAAATCATTGATTAAGTAGGTTGACTGTGAATGCACTGGAACGAAGATTAATCTATTATAACAAGAGTACAATTTTCAACCTCAGGAAGCTGTAGTAGAAGTGAATTAAGTCCTAATCTAGACAGGTTTATTAGCAAAACAACCTTTTTGCATTCTTATTTGCAGTTACTTGCAGTTTTGCTTGTCATTGTACTTTTCTTCTGAAAGCACACCCAGGTGGAACAGCAACAGCTCCATTTGATAGAAAGGGAAGAAAATGCCCATATTGTGGTGTCAGCACAATACTGAAAGAGTTCAACTACTGAAAGAATAGTGGGTTTTTTTACTCTATGCCTTAGAAGCAGGTATCTATCCTGTTGTTATGAATTATGCTGAATTAATAATTTATATTTTTTTTGATATCCAGGTGAAGATAGTTGTTAACTTTGAAAACTGTTTATTAACATTAAATCTTTCCAGAAAACTTATTTACAATGTTCAAAATGCAGGGTTTGGATACTTATACACACAGGAAACAGGCAAAACTAGAACAATTTAAGAAATAAATAGCAAATGCAAACATTAAAAACTGGAAAGAAGTTTTTAGTTTCAAATATACCTCTTGCCCATCAGGGGACTTGAGAGGCTCCTTTCTTCTACTAAGGCAGAAAGGCACAACAGAATCTAGTTACAGGATTTCTCAGAGAGAGGCTTTGAAATATTTACTCAGAAAATAGTTATCAGACAGTAGTCAAAGCTTGAAGGGAATTCTGTGGATATCCTGAAGGTCATTGCAGGCAGAGCATGTGGCGGGGCAAAGCAGGCAAATCAAAAGTAAAAGTGAAAGCATAAAAGCATGTGACAGCAATCTATTGATTGCCTGAATGTAAATGGATGCCGTGGCCGCACAAACTCAACAATCAGAATGGCACTTTGCCAAACCTGATCATATTAGGTGAAGTCAGGGCTAACTTTCCCTTATTTGGGAGGAACAAACTGGGCCTGTCTTAGACCCTCAAAGTGGGTGTCTCCAAGCCTTTTGTCTTTTCTCTACACTCTGCTTCTTTCCCGCAGCAGAGGGAAGGGACTGTGGGATCAATCCTGGGCAAACCAGAACATGGATCTTCCACATCTGTCACTGCTGGAGTGGTGCTGGTTTTTTTTTTATACCTTTTCAGTCACTGCTAAATACATATTCCTGCACAATATATAGTAGGCAGAGAAGTGATAAAGCCAAGGTACCTTTATCCTGTGATCAAAATAGTGAACAAACTGAATTTGCACATGTCCAATTATTCAGCTGATATTACAATCTACATAACACCTCTTTCATCACTATTTTTTACAATTTATTTTTGGTATTCCAAATTGTTTATTATCTCCCTGCTTCAATAGCTCAGATGACAGCTAAGACCAGGAGTATGTAAGTATATATATATTAGAGATATATTAGTAGGTTAATGAAGTAACATA
>VWZI01014956.1:59067-73318 GCA_013396835.1 Psilopogon haemacephalus | reverse complement strand
CTCTCCAACAGTTCCATGTCCTTCTTGTGCTGGGGGCTCCAGAATTGCACACAGTATTCTAGGTGGGGTCTGACAAGAGCAGAGTAAAGGGGGAGAATCACCTCCCTTGCCCTGCTGGTAATGCCTCTCTTGCTGCAGCCCAGCACACAGTTGCTGTCTGAGCCGCGTGTGCACACTGCAGGCTCATTTTGAGCCTCTCATCCACCCAGACCCCCAGGTCCTTTTCCTCAGAGCTGCTCTCCAGCCACTCACCACCCAGCCTGTATTTGTGCTTGGGATTGCAGCGCCCCAGGTGCAGGATCTTACACTTGGCCTTGTTAAATTTCATGAGGTTAGCCTGGGCCCACCTCTCCAGCCTGTCCAGGTCTCTCTGGATGGCATCCCTGCCCTCCAGCAAGTCAACTGTGCCACACAGCTTGGTGTCATCTGCAAACTTGCTGAGGGTTCCCTGCTTCTGTGCCATTCCATGCAAGTCTGCAAGTTAGGCAAGTCCTTAGGTCCATTTCAAAGACAGCTGCCAGCAGCACCCAGACCTGACTTCTCTTGGACTACACCACACAGCCTGACTTCCTGCTTGCTACCTGAGCTGGGCAGCATGCCAAGAGTTTGGCTTTCCCCTGTGATAGTGATTGAGAGATGGGGCTCCTATTTGGTGCAATTTTATGGGTATCACAGCGGAGTATTTATACACTTACAGCTGCAGGCAGAATTTTCCATTAGTTGTTCAACGATTACATTGTTTTAATTTCTTGCTTGCTTTGCCTTACTCAACTTCCCAACTTCCCAAGACATCTTGTCCAACATGTAATTTTCTTATTCCTTGATCTACATCTCTGCTCGCTGTTCCCAGGGATTTTGTCCCACCAGGGTCAAGATGTCCATGTCCTGCAACAGCAGTACAGTACTACTAGGTGCCCCCCTACACACTTGTGCTGCTCAGGCACTGCCACTCCATGAATCTTTTGCCTTGTGGAAGCTGTGACACTGGTACTTAGTACTGCATGGATCTGGAACGTGGATTTAATTTGCAGTTTCAGAGGCTGCCATAGAGAAATTCATCAGGGATCATTGCTAAAGTCTTAACTCCACCTCTGTCAGTAAAAAGCTGTTTCCCTGGGTTCTCTGCTCAGCCTGATTTATAATTGGGGCAAAACTGTGTTGTAGCTTAGCCTTTCCATTTTCCGAATTTCTCTAAATTACTAAACTTACCCATAAATATCCTTGAGAAGATTTCTTGACCGAATTAGAACCTGTAAGTAAACCTTAACTAGGCCTGTATATAGTTTGTTTGCCTTTTTTTTTAATTAAAATAATTTTATTTTTGTAATTCCTGCCTTGGCCAATTAACCCCCAAGAAGATCACCAACCTACCTCTCTACAACTTTTTGAGGTAGCTATAGAGAGCAATAACATCTCTCAACCTTCTTTTCTCCAGACTAAATAATCCAAATTCCCTCACCCACTTCTCATAAGGCTTGTTCTCAAGACTCTTCACCAGCTTTGTTGCCCCTCTCTGCACACACTCTAGCAACTCAAAGACTGTCCTCTAGTAAGGCCTCCGAAGCTGAGTACAGTACTGAAGGTATGGCCTCACCATTGTTGCATACAAGGGGATGATTGTCATAGAATCCTAGAGTCATAGACTTCTAGAATCATAGAATCATGGAATCATAGAGTGGTCTGGGCTGGAAGAGACCTTCAAAATTTATCTCGCCCAACCCCACATTTCAGTCAGCAGAGATATCCTCAGCCAGAGCAGGTTGCCCAAAGCCTTGTGGAATATCTTCAGTAATGAGGCTCCAACCACCTCCCTGGGCAACATGTTCCAGTGTTCCACCACCCTCACAGTAAAGAACTTGTTCCTAACATCCAACCTAAATCTTCTCTTCTTTAGTTTGAAGCCATTGCCACTTGTCCTATCACCACATGCCTTTGTAAACAGTCTCTCTCCATACTTCTTGTAGGTCCCTACAGACTCCTCAGAGCTTCCTCTTCTCTAGGCTGAACAACCTCAGCTCCCTCAAGTTTGTCATTGCAGCAGAGATGTTCCAACTGCCTGATCATTTCATGACCCTCCATCAGGGCCATGCCTTTCCTGTATTGAGGGTTCCAGAATTGGATGCAGTACTCCATCCCCAGAAGTCCAGATATACTAATTTATGTGTAAATATTCTAGAAAGACTCTTTGCTCTGGTTCTGTTTGCTCTGCAACTGTAATTATGCCTTCTGCTTCAGAGAAAGGAGCCTCTCAAGTCCCGATAGAGGCATGCAACACAGTGCACTGCAAGAATCTCCAAAAGCTTACTGTTTGCATTTTGCTAGTTTTGCTAAATTGTTTGAAATTGTTTGGTACTGCCCTATGCACTGTACACATTCTGTAATCTAGTTGCACAATCAAGCATAATGACCCTGTAAATAAGTTAGGAAGTATTTTTAAGCAATAAGGAAAAAAATATTAATATTCATAATTCATATTACATAACCATAACAAGAGACAACAAAAGGACCCTCTTAAGGACCTCAATCACCCATATGGACAAATTCAGTGGGGCTTTCAACAGCCTCCTTTTTCTCTCTCCCCCCTCTTTCCCTCTCCCATCACCTCGCAAACAGTTTGTGCTAGCAAGAAGGTCAGAGATAAAGGGCCATGCAAAGCAGAATTTTTCAAAGGAGAGGAGTGAAGAAGGAAGAGAGAGAATTGTTTATGCAACTGAATTTTATCCCCATCATAAGCAAAAGGTATCATACAGATTTGTCTTTGTTATTATTTTTGCATTCAATAGGCAACTATTTACTTCTTTAAACTTTTTTTTTTTTCTCCTATTCAATATCTCTGGAAAGTCCATCCCTTGTTTACTGTTTGACACAAAAGAATAAGCTACATTTTAAACCATAACAGTATATAAAAAAGAACTGTCCGAAATACTGAGCCTCAAGGGGCACCACTTGTGACCAGCCACCAGCTGGATATATCTCCTTTCACTACCACTCTTTGGGCCAGATAATCCAGCCAATTTTTTTTACCCAGCAAAGAGTCCTCCCATCCAAACCTTTAAATACATTTGGTGCTCAGTTTGGCTTCAGTTTTCACCTCAAGATCCTACTCTCCCCATCTAATGTGAAAATAAGTAATACTGTACAACCTTTCTTCTGTTTTCTGTATGTCTGTGTTAAATTCAGAGCTGAGGTGATTGAAGCACTTACCCTGCATTAAAATTTAAGTACAGGTTAATGTCTATAGAAAAGAAGAGAGGATATAAGGACATCTTCATCTCTTCTACATGGTAAATTTGTGCAAGTAGGGTAGATAGAAACATCTCCAAGCTAGTATTTCTAATCAACTTCAGGTAAAGGAGAAGCGGTTATTTTGAGAATGCAGATACATTGTCAAAAATCTGTTTCCTGAACACTACTGAAGCAATATGACCAACAAGAATTTTTAAAAGGAACAGTTTCTTTTTTTACTACAAATTTTTAGATAGCCCTCTCTGTCTCACCTAAAAAAATCCAGAGGTTACTTAAAAAATAAAAAAATACATAAATCAACTATATGAAATTTATAAGGACCAGCAAATAGCTGAATTACCTGCAGGAATCCATCATTATGCTTTTGAAACATTATATAGTTAAAAACAGTGCTATTAATAATGTCTAGTATCTCAGATTCTTTGAGAATGTTAATCTAACTTGATCCCTAACAACTCTCACTTCAGTGCAGCTTCCAGACATTCTTTCTTTGGTGAATTACATTCAATATTTATGCAAGTGTGAGAGATGAAGAACTCATATTTTTGTGGAAAATGGAAAAGACATCGGGAAAAACTTTTAACATGTCTTCTAAGTACATAATGTCTTGCACAAGATTATTTGGGTATGTTTTGTGTTATAGGAAGACCTTAAATCTACACAGATAAATAAGTGAATATAGTGCAACTAACTGATTTTCTCAGGACACAGCCTTTGCCAAAAGCAAAGCAAAAACTTTCTGAGTCCAAAGACATTGTTCTATGATCAATTAATATTTTCTTACCTTCTCACTCTAAATTCTTTGCTATTTTAATTTCCTGCCACTACTCATTTAAACAAACTTTTCACAGTGAAGTGTTAAGAATATACACCTCCAGTGGACTTGTTAAGATGTTTCAGGATTCTGACTCCCATTATTAAGAAAGATACTGTAAATAGAATGAAATTATTATTTTCTGTGGAAAACACTCTAACCCAACCCAAATTAATAACAAAACTAACAAAGGAAAACAAATAAAATAATAACAAAACCAACAGAACAAACAAAAAAACCCAACCAAACCAACCAACCAAATAAGAACAAATAAAAATGTAAATCACCCTCAAGTGAAATGCTTCACAAAGTCTGCCTTATTTAATTATTTCTGTGTAATTTTTATAACTATAACTTCTCTGAATTAATTGCAATGTTATGTCTTCATTTCCAATCCTTTCATTTTGTATTTTATAACTACTTTCTCTAGAAAGCATCATGAGAACATTAAATCCCATCAACAGGGATGGGGATCCACTTGAAGAGTCCAATGGAGTGCTGTTAAGATGATTAAGGAGCTGGAGCACTGCCCTACAAGGAGAGGCTGAGAGACCTGAGGCTATTCGGTCTGGTAAGGAGAAGACTTAGAGGGGATCCAATAAATGTATCTAAATATGAGGACTGGGTGTGAAGAGGGAGGGGACAGATTCTTCTCAATTGCACCCTGTGACAGGATAAGGGATAATGGGTATAAACTACAGCACAGGAAGTTCCATCTCAACATGAGGAATAACTTCTTTACTGTAACGGTCATAGAACACTGGAACAGACTTCCCAGAGAGGTTGTGGAATCTCCTTCTCTGGAGTCTTTCAAGACCCTGTCTGGATGCATTCCTATGCAACCTGCACTAGTTTATGGTCCTGCTCTGGCAGGAGAGTTGTACTCAATGATCACTGGACGTCCTTTCCAACCCCTAATATCCTGTGACCACACTGCCACAAACATCCCAATGCAAATGTATGTGCTTACAAAGGTAGAAGCAACCACCGGATGGCAGGAAACACATTCAGTGGCCCATGCTGCTGCTCAGAACACCATTCTGAAACACAAGTACTGTGGCAATACAGTACCTCAGAAAGAACTGTGTCAGATAATGGGAGTCATTTTCAAAATTGCCTTATAGACACTTGGGCCAAGGTGCATGGCATTGAGTGGCTATATCACATCCCTCATCATGCACCAGCTGCTGAGAATCTCAAACATTACCATGGTCTAGTAAAAACAATTCTGAAAGCAATGGGAAGAAAAAGCTGCAAAAACTGTGATACATATTTAGTGTAAGACTCTTGGCTGTTTAACACCAGAGGATCTACTAATTGAGTACAACTTCCCTGTAAAAGTAGGATCTCCTAGGGTAGTTCATACAGGAACACATCCACGCAGGCTTTGTAAGTCTCCAGAGAAGACTCCACAACCTCTCTGGAAGGTGGTAAAGTTCCCATGGCATGCATAAATAATATCCTAAGGAAACAGTTCTGGATGAGTCCTGCTCCAGGTAAAGACAAACTCACCTGTGCCCAAGAACTGGGATGTACCTGGTGGGTGGTGTAGGAGGATGGAGAAGTTTGTTGTGTGTTGCAAGGTTATCTCACCTTGGGTGGGAATACACAGTAAATTATATATGTTGTGGGGTGTTAATTGGTGCTGAGTATGATGCAGATGGTGTAGAATTAGGGGTGAATAATGTATTGGTTTAAGCTGACTGGTTCCACTGCTGGGGCTTAGGGATGTAGAGATGGGGCTACTGGTGGCACAGAGCAACAGAGCAAGCTTAACCCTATATTCTACACCATACTGAGCCGTGTTCACTGCATGTCAGGAAATAGCTTGCCTGGGATTTGTGGGATTTGTAATATACTATGTAGTTTGTAAAATAGCTTTTTTGTTGTTGTTGTTTGGGTGTTTTTGGGCAGGGTGGAGGGTGACAGTGTGGATGTGTTTCTTCCCTTCTTTCTGGGCTTCTGGGATACAGATTATTCCTATTTTACATGGGATTTATGCAGTGTTTGTGGCTGGGACTCTGTCAAAAGCAGAGCATATTATCCCCCTACAGGACTGAACACTGAACACACAGCTGTAAAATCTCAGGAGAGAGTGTAGGCAGCTATGAAAGCAAACAAAGGAAAGTACATTGTCAACCCAGTTAGTTTCCAAAATAACTTCTGCTTTATAAGAAATAATTAACTACACCTCCAGGAATATAAGTCATATGTACAAACCCATTTGTTATGAAGAACTAGCTATAAAATTTGTGCCTTTGTTTTTACCCTCTGAACTGTATGTAATGTTAATACTGAGTCATCTAGTAGCCTTGAGATGTTATTTATATCCATCAGATTTCATTTTAGATCAAGTAGAGAAACAAATCATCTCTATTTTGTATGAGGTTTTGATATTTGTTGATTTGCAGGATCATAGGATCACAGGATGCTAGGAGAGGTCTGATTTGCAGCACTGCTTTCACTTATAGGCTGTAGCTGTGCAATGCAGCAGCACAGCTCTCCTAGGCTGCTTGGCTCTCCCAGGTTTTCCCCTTTCTCCGTGGCAAGGTGGCAGGGTTTTCCACACAAAGACCATTTTGAATAAAAACAGCTTTCAGCAAGGCTTCTTGCCTACAGCATGGTTTCCAGTTTTGTGGCATCTTCGGAAGCAGTCAGGACTTCCTGTTAAAACCAAGGACTTGGACTTGGCAAGTGGTTTCCTTTTCAATGTGCTATGGTTGGCTGTGGTTTAAGGCAACTTTCAGCAAAGCTTCATGCCCATGGCATGAAGGGCACTTGTGCTTTTCTGAGTAAACTGAAGCATGGCAAAGCTTCTGGATAAACAAAGCCACTTGTTTGCCATCTTGGCTTGCATTTAACAATGTCTGAGAAACATGTTGGCCAATTGGCAACAGAAATAAACAAGGTAATTAACCTATAGAATGGCATCTAGCCAAATATAGTAGATGCACAAGCCCAAGCATAAGGCATTGCATAAGTAAGGCACAAGTCGTGCACAGGCAAGGCTAGTGCTTCTGTTTATCATAAGGTGAGGACATGTGTGGTGGTTTGGCAGTTACCAGCACCCCCCCATACACACACTTTGAAATAACCCAGGCTAGAACTCAGTCAGCTGAAAGTGAGGCCAAGTGTAAGGTCCTGCACCTGGGTCGCTGCAGTCCCAAGCACAAATACAGGCTGGGTGGCGAGGGGCTGGAGAGCAGCCCTGAGGAAAAGGACCTGGGGGTCTGGGTGGATGAGAGGCTCAACATGAGCCTGCAGTGTGCACACACGGCCCAGACAACAACTGTGTGCTGGGCTATATTAAGGGAAGCATGGCCAGGAGGGCAAGGGAGGTGATTCTCCCCCTTTACTCTGCTCTCATCAGACCCCACCTGGAGTACTGTGTGCGATTCTGGAGCCCCCAGCACAAGAAGGACATGGAACTGTTGGAGAGAGTCCAGAGGAGGGCCACGAAAATAATCAGAGGGTTGGAGCACCTCTGCTATGTGGACAGGCTGAGGGAGTTGGGACTTTTCAGCCTGGAGAAGGCTCCCAGGAGACCTTATAGCAACCTTCCAGCATCTGAAGGGGGCCTACAGGAAGGCTGGAGAGGGACTGTTCACAAGGTCTTGTAATGACAGGACGAGGGGGAATGGGTTCAAACTGGCAGAGGGCAGATTTAAATAGGATGTTAGGAGAAAGTTCTTCACAGTGAGGGTGGCAAGACACTGGCACAGGTTGCCAGGGAGGTTGTGTCTGCTCCCTCCCTGGAGGTGTTCAAGGCCAGGCTGGATGAGGTCTTGAGCGTTGTGATCTAGTGGGAGTTGTCCCTGCCTGTGGCAGGGGGTTGGAACTGGATGATCTTTGAGGTCTCTTCCAACCTAAACCATTCTATGATTCTAAGTTAAGGAAACGAAGCTTTGTATCTACAGCTTTGCACAATATGTGACCAGATATTTACAACATATATCAAATATTTACAGATATATACAGGGAATAGGTAATAAATAAACACTACACCCCTCCCAGAGATCAGAATACCCAAGAGGAGGTTTTCAACCACCCTGCCTTCTTCTCTGCACTTCCCAATCTTATCCCACTATCTGTCTTACGTGACAGGAAATCAAGATCAGCCAGGCGAGTTAGCAGCAGGAAAATAGTTAGAAGTTATTCAGATCTAACAAAGAAGGCAGGGAGAGAGATGCAGCAGCCAGAGTAGCTCAAGCAGCTCTGTCTTATCTATGTTTGGGTTACAACTCTTAATTTTTTTTTTTTTCTTTTTCAGTAAATGTATAAGCGAAGTAGCATCATCAATGTTTTCCTTTCTCAGCCTATAATCTAATTTCTTATTAAAATCCTCCAATTGGTTCAAACCGTCACAACATGGCAAAGTATGTCTGGGCAAGTTTGACAGACTTGCAGGTGTCTCATGAGAGGGGGGAAGGGGGGTCTTTGCTGGACATGCAGTGACCTGATTTGGGCTTATTTGCACTCCCACCACAGGCCACCCCCTTGCCAACAGCAACATGGGCCTGGTCAGTAACTATCCTTTGATAAAGTGTACCCCATGTGGGTTATTTTGTCTCATACAAACATAGTGACACATACTCTATGCACTATATGAACATAGCCATATAACCATATAATATACTCGAATCAGAGTGTAATACAGAGCAGCACTGAGCCCAGTCCTTGGAGTTCTTTCAGTTGCCCACTGCCATCCTGGGAATGGGTCTCTGTCACTGTGACAGGAATCTCTAGCACTGACACATGGAAGGGATTACTCCCTTGCTAGACAAGGCAGTGGGTGAAACTGCTTTGGAGGACTGATTGGATGAGGCCTTGAGTGACCTGTACTAGTGGAAGATGTCTCTGCCTATGACAGGAGGTTGGAACTGGATGATCGTTGAGGTCCTTTCCAACCTAAACCATTCTGTGATTCTATGAATGCCACTTCCACAGTGATCACTGCTGTCACTGCAGTCTTGGTCACTTTTCTACTTTCCTCTTTGATTTGTTAAAATGAGCACTAAGGCTTTAATTTGCCATTTGGGCAATTGCCTTAAAATGTGGTCAGGTGTTTCTAAGGTAAGAGCTTACTGGAACCAGCTCTCTGGCAAAGAAAGACATTTAGATTCATGCAGTGAATCTCTCCTCTTGCTGCTGTCATGTTCCCAGGTTCTTCCAGTGTGACGTTGAACACACAGTGGTTTCAGGGGTCACCTTTATGTGACAAACTTCCTATTTCTTGCCATGTAGTGAACATGTGGTTGCCTCTGTGGGACTCAAAATGGTGCTTCTTCTGAAATTGTAGTTGGTGTGGCCACACTTGGGACATGTCTCTCTGAGAGCTTTGCCTTTTTTATCTAGTCTTTGCCTTTCTGGTTGTGCTGAGGAGGTGGGCTCAGTTCAGAAGCTGCATCAGAGCTGGTTTTGTTGCAGGCTTTGCCTTTTGAATTACGGCAGGTTGCCAGGCTGGATTTGTGTGATGCGAAGGAACTTGGATTGCATTGGGTTGTTGCTTTGGTGGGGACATTTGACAGCTAGATTTCTAGATCAGAAATTTAAAAGATTGGAGCAGAGAAACTTACAAGTGGAAGAGTATTAGAGTCTCTGAGTGGAGAGGAACATTCCAGGGATAGACCATAAAATGGCAACAATGGATAAGTTAATATAATTTCACTGGAGGCAGGGGGGATCTGCTCTAACTCATTACATTTGTCATGGCTGAGTCACAGCCATTTTTCTGCGGTTTATATTTCAATTTGCAGTGCGTGAACTAACTCAATCTGTGTTGAGCGATTAGATTAGCCAACCAAGTCTCTGACAGATGCAGTAAAGCTGAATCAGAATTTGGTTTTTGCAGTAAAACATGTGGCTTATTTTTTGAAATACGCAGCATGGAGGGCCTCAAAACAGCAGCGCCTGGGGTAGCTTGCAGAATCAGTTTATCTGCAGCTGCTAGCGATCCAAAAGTTTTGCCTTGGCAAAATCTTTTCCACATGGCTTGTGGGTTGGAACAAGCAGTGGGGGGTGCATTTGCCTGCAGTTTGGGAATCAAATTGTTTTCTGATTCTGAGAGTTCCTTCAATTCCATTTACGCTATACTAAACTCCCACTAGTATCCTTTTGGATCCTTGAAATATCCTCTCCCAGTCTAGCCCTTTCCAGGTATGCACGAGGCCCCTGTGCCAGTCACAGTGAGGTGTTTGTGTCTTTAATTTCTGGTTATAGCCAACTCATCTTCTAACATACTCCACTGTTGGAATCTCACTGCATGTGATGGTAGGTCAAAACAGGCCCAATATGAGGAGGACAAAGGGGCCTGGAGCCAGAAAAGCTAAAGACCAGTGCTTGACCAGACATGTTTTTCTTCTGTTTAAATCTTGTTTACACCTAGCATATGTTTGCCTCATGCAAGGCCTTCCCAAATTTCGGTACATCTTGGCTCATGCCTTCACCTAATATGGCTAGCTCCGGCTTAGTGTCATTTTATTGGCTAATGGATCCGTTTATCTCAGTTGCAGATTGGACCAATTGATCCTCAGTCAATTGATAGTAGAGTTGTAAGCATTTTGCCTTGTTGCTTAATACAAAACCTTGTTGCTTCAAGCCATGTTTCCTGGAATGTGACATGCCTCAGTTAACCAGGGAGAAACACAGGAGCCCTACATGACTGTAGTGTGTAGCCTTGCATTCTAAACATCATCACTTCAATGCATAGAGTGAGCAAGGATGTTTCCAAGAGCCTGAACACCACTATCAGGTAGCAACATCTTAGCTGTGCAGAAAAGGGGTAAGACCAGGAGAGCCAAGTGCCCACCGAGCAAGATGCATTACTGCAAGTCACAGTTACAGCCATCGAAAATAATAAGCTGATCCAGTCTGAGTGCCTGCTAACACAGACCTCATTGCAGTTTGTGCTGAGAGAGAAAGCCTATGATTGCCAAGCAGCAAGACACTGTGCTTGCCTGCACACCCAGGGAAATCCACACAGAATCCAGAGTCTCTGTAGGACACTGTCTACTCTAGAAAGGACCAAGACCTGATCAGAGGACCCTGTGAGATTCTTGGGGAAACTTCAAAAGCTTTTACTGGTTACCAGACTAATGACAGTGCCCCTCCAAATGTTAAGGCAACCCTGGTAACATTTGGAGAATTCAGGTAGTGAATAAACTGACTTTGTTTCTTTAAAGCTTCTTTGTCATTAAAGTTCTCTGTCTACTCAGTATCTTATATCTGCCTTTAGCAGAAAGGAGCCTCTTGAGTCCCCCTAGAGTGCAAGTGGCATATTGCACCAGTGGCACATGCTTTCCAAAAGTTGTTTTGAATTTTCCTGGTTTTGCTACATTGTTTGAAATTTTTTTTTATACTGCCCTATACACTATACATATCCTATGATCTGTTTGCACAGTCTTGCACAAAATACCTTGTAAATAAAACATTTTTTTAAGTCATACATAATAATAAATGTATTAATATTCACCTTCTCATAATTCATAATTTTAAATTTCGTAACACTGCCACACAAGAAATCTAGATAGGTTCAATATCCTCATAGTGTGATGGTACCAGAGCACATTGTGCACCTGTATAAAGAATATAAAACTTTATACTCTTGTGGTTTTGACATACCAGACCATCTGATCCATACAGTACAAAAGACTTAACTGTTCCCATACTCCACCCCGCTGGAGTCGGGGCTCCTCTAATCCTAATCAGAATCGCTTGCATGTTCTAAGAATGCTTTAGAGGTCCCTTTGAGAGGATCAGAGACAGTATCAATTAGTACTGCTAGACACCTTTATGAAAAGTCTCTCTCCACCTTTCCTGTAGGATTCTTGAAAATGATGGTGGGGAGACACTGGAAGGGTTTGTCCAGGGAGGTTGTGGATGCTCCTTCCCTGGGGCTGTTTGGGGCTGGGTTGAATCGGGCCCTGAGAGCTATGGTGGGAGTTGTCCCTTCCTCTGGCAAGGAGTTTGAAATCAGATGATGCCTGGGGCCCCTTCCAAACAAAACCATTTAATGAATCTGTGAATCTGTGAAACCCTCCCCTTGAAGCCGGATCTGAAGCTACGGGTGTAGCAGTACAATGGCTGAAATTCAGAGTGTGTCACAGAAACCAAGATGGTTTTGGACCTTTGAGACCTCCAAGTCAACCTGACTTCTCTGTTGCTCACATAGGTGTGAGATAACCTTTTGCATGGCCCCGCTCTGGAGGAGGGGCTGGACTCAGTGATCTATGAAGGTTTCTTGCAAGACTTAACGTCTCGTTATCCTGTGATCTGCTCATTTTTTAAAGATTTTCCACTGGAAACCAGGGCAACATTGTTTTGAGAATTATTTCTTCACAATTCACAGACTCATGCAGCAAGGGTTGAAGTGGACTTTCCATCCCACTCACCCCAGTCATGTAAGCAAAAACAGAGGATACTTTGAGGTGTATGCTTCCCAGATTCTCTCTCTTGGACAAGCAGGCACCTGTTTCTAATAGTCAAAATATTAGACTGAACAATCAGAGTAGGACATATTCTCTTGGAGTTAGTTGACTCTTCAGGACAGTTCCTTCACAGCCAAAACACAGGCCTATACATTAGAAGAGAGACTTCCCTCATTGACAGACATGCTGACCAGTTCATCCACTGTTTGTCTTTGACCATACCTTATTGTCCAGGTTGACAGTTCTGGAGCTCCCAACACAGCAAGGACATTGAGCTGTTGGAGAGTCCAACAGAGGGCCATGAAGATGATCAGAAGGCTGGAGCACTTCTGTTATGAGGACAGGCTGAGAGAGTTGGGACTGTTCAGTCTGGAGAAGAGAAGTCTTCAAAGAGACCTTATAGTAGCCTTCCAGTATCTAAAGGGAGCCTACAAGAGGGCTCAAAGGGACTATTTACAGGGTCTTGTAATGACAGGACAAGGAGTAGTGGGTTTAAACTGGCAGAGGGGAGATTTAAACTGGATGTTAGGAAGAAGTTCTTTACACTGGATAATGGGAAGGAGTTCTTTACAGTGAGGGTGCTGAAACACTGGAACAAGTTGCCCATCGATATTGTGGCTGCTGTCTCCCTGGAAGTGATCAAGGTCAGGTTAGAGAAGGCCTTGAGTGACCTGTTCTAGTGGGAAGTGTTCCTGCAGGGGGTTGGAACTAGATGGTTTTTGAGGTAATTTCCAACCCAAACCATTCTATGATTCTACAATTCCCTGACATTGTCAATTAGCTGGCATATGATGGTGGTGCACCTTGTGGAAAATTTCTGTACATGGTTGGTGCAGTTACTACTTCATCTGGGTCTACAGGCTGAGGATTGTAATTTATGTCACTATGGAGCTTTCCCAGCACTGCCAGTTCTTTCATGTATGGATGCCTTTCTCCACGGTGATACAATTTTCAAGATGAGTCATCACGTCTTCCTTGAAAGAGTACCTATCTTTTAAACATGCTAGAAGCTATCTCCAGAGTCTGAGGGTTTGTACCAGTTTTCTAATAATCTTGTCAGGGCCCCATTCCCTAGATAGGAGTCCTAACTGCTTGGCTTCCCAGCCTTCTAATTCTAAAATATTAGCTGTACTACTCTTGCATCAGAGCAGTCAGGTGATAACGGACTTGCCCAGATACCAACTGTAGTGCTTCTGTATGTCCAGCAACTCAACCAGGGATGAAGATGAGGTGATTAACCCTGCCTCTTTCTTTTGTTCCTGTGATGGCCCTGGTTCAGAGAATCACAGAATGTCAGGGTCTGGAAAGGGCCTCAAAAGATCGTCTAGTTCAAGCCCCTTGCCAGAGCAGGATCACCTGTTCCAGACAACACAGGAAGGCATTCAGACAGGTTTTGAATATCTCCAGAGAGGGAGACTCCACAACTCCCCTGGGTAGCCTGTTCCAGTGTTCTGTCACCCTCACAATGAAAAAAATCATTCTCATATTTACATGAAACTTCCTATGCCTCAGTATCCACCCATTGCCCCTTGTCCTGTCATTGGGCATCACTGATAAGTCTGGCTCCATCCTCCTGGCACTCACCTTTTATTTATAAACTTTAATGAGATGTTTTCCTTGTGTACTTCTTTGTGTGTACAGGGAGCAACCAGTACTCGCACAGGCTGGCTCTCTGGTACAGCTGCCATGGCTGTTGATCTCTTTGTAGGTCCAGAGACCTCCTCTCCCCCTCCCTCTCCCTCTCCCTCTCCCTCTCCCTCTCCCT
>VWZI01014956.1:47723-58907 GCA_013396835.1 Psilopogon haemacephalus | reverse complement strand
TCCTTCTGTCCTCCCCTCCTTCCCCTTTCTCTCTTCCCCTTCCTTCCCCTCCTCCTCCCTCTTTCTCTCCATCTTCTGTCCCTATCCCTCTCTCTGATAAAAAAAGCATTGACAAGAGCTCAATAGGCAGGCACCAGACCAAAACACATCACAGTGATTTGCATCTCTCTGGAATGTCTGGGCTTACAACATTCTTATTCCAAATATTTTACCAGCTCATCAGGATTTTGCACTTACTCTGGGATGAAATTCCAAAACACTGGAGGCAAACACTGGCCCAGGCACTGGACCATGCTCTCCAATATACCCTGTCACTCATTATTTTTCAGCCTTGGAGCAGGTCTCCAAACATCCTTGAAATAAATTTGTGGTACTATGATTGAGACGATGCAAACATTTACGAGACATGACAACAGAAGCATTCTAGTGTTGGTGTCCCAAAGCTATCTGAAACCCTTAAAAGGTGGATAAATGGTCTCTTTTGTTTTGTTCATTAGTTGGGTAGGATTCCTGATAAATGATAATGTGTGATGGATTAGAACTACCCCTCTCCCCGGTTAAAATTTGCCAGACCAGTTCAGATGGATTGGAAGCAAGATAACGCTGTATTTTACAAGGAAAGATAAATTTTCAAGCATATATATTAAACATATTTACATGTATTTTCAGTTATATAAATTTAGAAATAATATAGAAATCCAAACATTCCCCAACCAGACAAAGAAAAACAGCCCAGAAGGGAAGCAAAGCCACCATCTCTCTCCACCAGAGAAAAAACAACAAGCACAACTCATAGATTATCTGTTTAGTCAAAATTAGTGGAAGAGATTAGAGCAAAGCAAAGAGATCCAGTGCCCAAAAGCAAAGAAGAAATAAATGTTTATTCTTTAGCTTTTTATACCTCTTAGCAAACCAATGAATGATAGAGACTTTACCATCATTATTCTTTTATAACCAACGAGAACTGGATAGGTTTTCAGGTTTTTTTAAAGCTCTGCTTTGATGTCCAGATGAACTGTGAGCCCACCAAGCTAAGAAAAGCTCACATCAGTGTTTCAAATCAAGATCAAGATCACAGTTTCTATCAACTTGAGAAATCCTAACAGCTAGATCTGCCTGATGATTGTGTCAGTGCTCCTTGGTAACTTTGCTCTTGGCATGTGTGCATCTATTTGTCACACTTTCACTGGAACTTTCACAAGACAAGCATCAATGTCTTGCCACAGATAAGCACACCAAGTTGGCTTTCCTTTCCTCTGTAATCAATTTCACTTGCAGTCATATACAGATTATTTTCAATCTCCAGACCAGTTCAGACAGGTAATAAACACGTTGCATGGAATACTTCTTATTTTATCTGATCAAAGGCTGCTTGTTGCTCAGGTCCCCACTCAAAATTGTTTCACTTGTACGTCAAATCATGCAAAAGTTTAACAATGTGACTGAATCCAGGAATATGTAGGCTCTAAAATTCCACTGCACCCAAGAAAGATAGAGTGTCCTTCTTATTTGTGGGAATTGCCATGGTAGAGACTTACTTTATCACATCCTGTGGAATGCTATGGCAACCATCTTGCCATTGCACTCCCAGAAAGTGGATTCCTCTAGCACATCCTTTTGCTTTGTCTCTCTTTATGGCCAAACCTGCCTTCAAGAGAATGTCAACTAGTTTGTTACCTTTATTGAAAACTTCCTCAGCAGTTCTACTCCGCACAATGATGTCATCAAAGAGGTACAGATGTTCCAGAGCTTTAAGCTTTATCTTTCTCCAATGTATTATGGATCACTGAATGGTGAATTGTTGAACTGTGTTTCTACCCCTGCGATAGTTGATTAAACATGTACTGGACTCCTCTCCTGGTGAAAGCAAACTGAGGCTTGCATTCCTCTGCTAGGGTTATAGAGAAGAAAGTGTTAGCAATATCTATGTTATCACACCAATTAGCCTCTCTTTATTTTGGCTTATACTGGAGTTCCAACATGTTTGGTACAGCTGAAATCGTGGGCAGAGTCACGTCATTCACGGCACCAAAGTTGACTGTCAAACTCAGATTTGGTTTTCACACAGGCCAAATTGGACTGTTGAAAAGTGAAGGACTTTTTCTGGTGACATCCTGGCTTTCCAGTTGACAGTCACCTTATGAATGGGCACCAAGGAATCACAGTTAATTCTGTATTGTCCGTGATGCACAAATTGAGAAGCAATTGGCCATTTCACATGTTCTATGTCAAGATGTCCTACAAATGCAGATTCATCTGAGAATTCAGGTCTAATGGACAACTGCTACAGTTGCTATTCCAAAAGACTATTTGTAACCTTTGGGATCTTTGAAATGCCCTTGTCTCAAAAAGTTAATTCCCAGAATGCAAGGGGCATCAGGACTGCTTACATACATTAATCTGTTTCTTCTACTCTTTCCCAATCAGACTTATTTCAGTCTGTAAATTATTTACCTCTTGATATAGCTTAAAGTAGTTATAGACTCTGTCCCTTTACAATTTGATGGTAATAGGGTACATTGCGCACCTATGTCAGATAAAGCCCTGCATTTCTGAAATTTTGAAGTGCCAGGCCATTTAATAAACACATTCCCACAGATCATGTTTTCTCCATCATCACTCTCCTCCTTCTAGTAGGAGGCAGGGCCTCTCTAATGATGAGCACAGCATGTAGAGTGCACACAGTGCTTGGTGTTATGGTGGGAAGAATTGCAGTTGTTAGAATAATTGCAGTTGTTCTGGAAAACTGAGGTAGTGACCAGCTACCTTTCTGGCATTATTGCCTTTCATTCTGCCACTCTGCAATTCTCAATCTCTTTTCAAAAGCACTGAAGTAGGTTGACAATCCCACTTGTTCATGCTCTCTCCAAATTGGTCATGCAGGATTATCCAAAGAGACCCACATGATTGCTGATATCTAGGTAGAAACTGCCTCCTGGGCTGAAATGGTATTCTGGCAGGTGAACATCTGTTTCTGATGGCAGAGACATTTTTACACTCAGAAGGTGGAGGAATGATGTCTTCTTCCTTCACTATTTTGCATATGGAGTTGGATATCAAGGTTTTTAATTCTTCCTTCAGATCTCTCATGCCATCTTTTATCTCATAGCTAGAGTTTTTACAGCAGAAATTCCTGAAGGATGGGACAGAATATCTTCCAGCCATCTCATTTGGTCAGTAAATTCACCAACAGTAGGAAGATTTTAATAATTGTTTTTTCCCCAGCCAAAATACTAGCATAGGATGGAGGAGCAGGCTTAATACACCTCTTTGGAATACCCATTCCAACATTAACATAGTCAGTATTCTGTGTACTGTGAGCTTCCTAAAGTATTTCTTTCACAGCAAACTCCCTCAAAGGCTTCATTCCCTGGTCAATCATGGACCATTTCTTAGGAGTCCACAGTAAGTTGTCTCTAGAAAGTTACCTCAGTAACACAGCCGACAAGTGACATGTCCACAGGGTGACCTTACCAGGAGGGCTTGCTATGTATTTGTCAATTCAGCTTTCTTTTGTGAGTGACCCTATTTGTTTTGCTGGGTTTTTTTGCCTTCCTCTAGGACACAGGCATCTGTATCATGACGTCTCCCTAATAAGCTCAGAATTTGTTCTCCTGGCATGTTTTCCTCACCTATCTGGCCTCCTTTCTGGACTCTTTAGAACTATGGATATCATCCTCATCACCTGAGCCTTCTTCCTCTTGGTTTGGAATTAAAAGTTTCCCAAGGACCCTCCTTAACTCGCCAGAACCTTCATCTTTTTTACAAATGCCTTCAGATAGCTTTTTCCCTTGTCCTCATCAGTATATTGTGGCTTCATTACCTTAGCAATGTCCCTAAGGCTAAATTCCTTTGTCTCTTCCTCCTTAGAATTGCATCTCTTGGAATTTTATCTTTTGCCTTTACCTTTGCTGGAGCTTGGAGAACTTAGATTTTAAATGTACCCTCTAGAGGATCACCGTCTTCTAACATGGGTTTTATTTTTTTCTGATTTATATTTCTCATTAGAAGAATAGGAGCAGTTTTAGCAGCAGTGGAGGCTGGGGTAGCATCAGCCCTAGCCACAGCTGTAGCTGCACTGGCAGAAGTAGATGCAGTTAGGCAGTCTGCAGATTTAGCGGGAGCTGGGGATCTCTGGGCAGGCCCTGCCACATCTGCTGGACTGATTCCCATTCCAGCAGCCACAGGCACAAATGCTTTTGCCTCACTCATCATGACTGCTGCAATCAGATATGCCTGTCTCCTTAATGGGAGACATGGCTGGATCAGTGCCATCACCATGGACTGCCTCCTCCCTCTGCTGACCTTGTGAGAAGCATTTGCTGGTGCTGCTCACCACCACAGACTGCTGTTTCTCCCCCATAGAGGTTATGTAACTACCAGTTGAAACAGCCTGCTGCTCCCACCAGCTCTGATCTGTGTTGCCTGGCACCATTATCTCACTTGACTCAGAGCTTCTACTCCTCTCTCTTCTGTGAGGAGAGTAATGTGTTCTTAAGGAGGCAGTAGATGACTTTTCCACCCTGTAACAGAGAGGACAATTAATTGATGAAAGATATTATTTTTTCAAAATCAATATTGTTTATTAATTTTGGTGTTCAGAACTCTGGCCATCCTGACCACTAATTTTAATAATAATCAGATTCTTCTGCAACAGTCATGTAAAACATTACATAAAGGATAAACTAGATCTAGAAATAACTAGCAAAAATATAAACATTTAAACGCAATTTAACTGTAAGAGGTCAATATATGGCTTGCCCACTAGATGGGCTCAGGATGCTCCTTTCTGCTTGTGGCAGAAGGCAATTGATTAATTACAAGAGGCTTTAAGTATTAACTCACAAAATATTATTTCCCGACTCGCTAGCTACAGATTAAGACAGTACCCAAACACTTGCAGAGGGTTCTGTTGGTTGCCTTGTTGGCTCCTGAGACTTCTGGGTCTTTCTAAGCTTCAGAGGCTGCTGGAAAAAAGAGGCAGACGATCTCTGACCTTATCCTGACTGCTCTGGATAATCTGTGTAACTCCAGGACTTCCCATCTTGACAGGAGACTTTCAAGTGTAGGCAAGATGTCTTGCAATGTGCAGTCTCGGCACGGAGTTCATGCTGGCTATGCAGGCCTATCTCATGAAGGCGATTATGCCTGTTTCTGGTAAACTCAAAGCAGGCAGTTTCCAGGCTGTTCAGAAGAGCTAACTTACAGCTTAACAAAGCATAATGCTATAAAGATGACAGGAGGCAGCAGCAAGCAAGCAAGCAAGCAGCAAGCACTAATACAGCAGCAGAGCATGTTGGCATGTTACGTTCCCTGCTCTTTTATCCATGTAGCCTGAGACTAATGGGCCTTTGGACATAGAATAGCCAATCAGAATGGCAGTTAGCCAAGTCTGACCTTATTAGGTGAAGCCATAGGCTTGCTTTACCCAAATTTAGGGAAAATGTAGGCCTTACACAAGGCAGGCACAAGCCAAGTGCTTACTACAGGATGTACACAGGAGTAAAACAAGTCTGGTCAAGCCAGGGTACTTAGACTCTTCAGGCTTCAGATTCTTTTGTCCCCTTTCCCATGGTTGCTTCTTCCCACAGCAGGAATGAGAGCAGAGTAACACATTTGGGCAAGCCAGTACATGATCAGGCCTATTTTGGCCCAACAGGCCTACAACAACACACCCACAAAGCTACAGCCAGTGCTATAATTGCAATTGCAAAGACCAGATTTAAGCATAAAAGGCACACAGCATTACTACCTGTAAGAATCAGATCTTTCAGCTGTTCCACAAAATCAACCAATTCAAGTAACTCACGTGAGACACTAGTGGTGGAATTTTTATAAGTATTGTATCCCATAAAACCAAAACAGTAATTGCCAGATTTTGCAAACATGGATTTCACTGCTTTCCATAATATTATTAAACATACCAGCAAATTCTATGGTACATAGCTGAAACACAGCCTTAAGCCGTTTTGCCAAGATGATGAAAGGAAGCACCATGAAGTTGATCTTACAAGTACATAAAAAACCTGACAGCTTATGTAGTGCAACCAAAAAAGGCAATGCTGCCAGAAAAGTGAATGTCTTCACATGTGTGCTAGTTTGAAGTAATTGGAGGATTTTAACATGAGATTAGGTTATAGAATGAGAAAGGAAAACATTTGTGGTGTCTCCTTCACTCATAGGTTTACTGAAAATGTATGAGTTAGAACCGTAACACAGAGCTGTTTAAGCCACTCTTCTTGTTGCATCTCTCTCTCCCTGCCTTCTAGTTGGATCTGTGTAACTCTACTAAACAGTTTCATACTCCTTAACCCTCCTGGCTAATTTTCCTCACTTACCTGACACATAAGACAGATAGTGGGATAAGATTGGGTAGTGGGGGCAAGGTGGTAGGGTGGTTGGAAACCCTCCATCAGGACTCTGATCTCTGAGAGGGGTGTGGTGTTTCTGTATTACCCTTTTACTATATATATCTGCAAATACCTGTAATATATTGTAAATATCTTCTTGCATATTGTGCAAAGCTGTAATATAAAGCTTCATTTATTAAATTCCAGCTGGCTGAGTTCTAGCCTGGGTTATTTCAAAGAGAGGGTGTGGCAGATGACTGGCAAACTACCAAATTAATTATACATCAAAAGGAAACGTTAAGGCAAATATAGGGCGAAAAAATTTACTCTAGCAGAACTGAATTTTCTCATTACATCAGTTCAATACTCCTGTCCCACGTTGGGTGCCAAAAATATAGACTGTACAGAGTTATGTACAGCCTGTTTTCTCTACTCATTTTTCTCCTCCCCCTCTTTCTCTCCCACACTGATAGAAGGATAAAAAAATAAGGGTCTAGAGGGCAGAGTTGTTAGTTGGGATAAGGACAATTTACTATGTGGATATCACATTACAGAAAACAAAACAGGAAAAAAAAAAAAAACAAAAAAAACCCCCACCAACACCTGACAGAGTCCTAGCTACAAAATGTGCATGAGCCTCATGAAAAACAAAACTTAAAGAACAGAGATGAACCCCAGTCCAGAAACTGGGGAAGAAACACACAAAAATGTTTCCAAAACTATAGAAAAAGGAACTTTACAAAGTTTGTAATACAGTTCAAGTTCTGCAAACCCCTGGTAACCTCTTTCTTGTCATGCAGTAAGCATGGCTCACCATGGTGTAGAACATATGATCCAGCTTGCTCTGTTGATCTGTGCCTCAGGCAGCCCTGTCTCCTTGTCCCTTGTTCCAACTAGTGGGACCATTTGGCTTAAACTAATTCAAGTCCTGTACCTTCCTGGGAAGTTGTGCAATGTGATTCATGCTTCTGATTACTGTTATAGAATCATAGGGAGAACTCCTGGACACACTTAGATGCAAGAGGAAAGCCTACAGGGAGTGGAAGAAAGGACAGGGAACCTGGGATCAATACAAAGATATTGTTCATGGAAGCAGAGATCAAGTCAGGAAAGCCAAAGCACAGCTGGAGTTGAATCTGGCTGGAGACATTAAGGGGAACAAGAAGAGTTTCTTCAGGTATATCAGTGAGAAAAGGAGGACTAGGGAGAATGTGGGACCCCTTCAGAAGGGAAATGGAGAGCTGGCGACAGGGAACATGGATAAGGCTGAGGTGCTCAATGACTTCTTTGCCTCAGTCTTCAGCAGTAAGTGCTCCAGCCACAATGTCCAAATTCCAGAGGGCAAAAGTAAGGTCTGGGGAAGTGAAGACCTGCCCACTGTAATTGAAGATCATGTTCGAGAGCACCTAAGGAACCTGAACGTGCACAAGTCCATGGGGCCTGATGAGATCCACCCACGGGTCCTGAAGGAACTGGCAGATGAAGTTGCCAAACCGTTGTCCATTGTATTTGAAAGGTCATGGCAGACTGGTGAAGTTCCTGCTGACTGGAAAAAGGCAAATATAATAACTATCTTCAAGAAGGGAAAAAAGGACAACCCTGGGAACTACAGACCAGTAGGCCTCACCTCTGTGCCTGGTAAGATCATGAAGCAGATCCTCCTCAAGGCTCTGCTAAGGCAGATGGAGAAGAAAGCAGAGGTGCCTGATGCCAACCAGCATGGCTTCACCAAGGGCAAATCATGCCTAACAAATTTGGTGGCTTTCTATGATAAAGTCACAGCAGCAGTGGACAAGGGAAGGGCAACTGATGTCATCTACCTGGACCTGAGTAAGGCCTTTGACTCTGTCCCACATGACACCCTGGTCACCAAACTGGAAAAAACATGGACTTGATGGGTGGACAACTCACTGGATAAGGAATTGGCTGGATGGTCACACACAGAGAGTGGTGATCGAGGGCACAATGTCCACCTGGAGACCAGTGACAAGTGGCATCCCTCAGGGGTCAGTGCTGGCACCAGTGCTGGTTTAACATCTTTGTCAGCGACAGGGACAGAGGAATCGAGTGCAACCTTAGCAAGTTTGCAGATGACACCAAGCTGTGTGTCACAGTTGACTTGCTGGAGGGCAGGGATCCATCCAGAGGGACCTGGACAGGCTGGAGAGGTGGGCCCAGGCTAACCTCATGAAATTTAACAAGGCACACCATGGAAATTACAGACAGCCAAGAGCAGGCAAAAAGAATTATAAAAAAATCTTTAATCAATTTACCTGCACAAATTGTCATAACAAACTCCCTACAGTTTGCATTTTTTTATCTTTGCTCTACCTTTGCATCTCATCATTACTTACTTACCATTCCTAAAGCAGCCATTAATGTAGGAAGTCTGATATGTAAAGGTAATTTTTATAATTCTTCCTGAACATCTTCCATATAGGTAATGTTTGTAATTCTTCATGAACACCTTCCGTATCAAGGATGTCAAGGTATGACAATGTCACTCCTTAAGATAATATTTGTGCCATTCTTTCCCTTGTTGTCAGTGAAAAATATTTGCCTCACCAAAGAATTGTGACAGTCAGGAGATGGTATTGATGAAACAATCTCCTTCCAAGATGAGGAACTGAATGTGTTCATTACCAGGACATCAAGCTAATAAACTGTATAAGCAGGTTTAATTCTTAGTCTAATTTTTAAAATACTGAGAGCTGTTGCACCTGATGTCATTTGCTTACCAAGAACAACTGAATTTGAGATTGCACAAAAGATGCACCCACTTTGCAGATCTCATTTTAAAAGAGAGTGAACAGTGAATGATGTATGCTGTATGTTGTATAATGTAAGTTGCCTGGGTGTGACGTAGATGGTATAGAATAAGGAGTGGAGAACATCATGGGTTGAGTTTAACATGCTGATGAATATTCAATCCCATGCTGCTGTCATGCCAGCTTCCAAACAAAAGTGCTGGCTGGAGCAAAGTACCATGGAGCTTGGAGCTCTGATTGTAACATGAAAGGCTTCCTCTTTCTGGCTGCTGTTTCCAGTTTTTAGGGCATTGGTCTTTTCTGCTGTGTTGGCTGCTGTTGCTTGGGTCCAGGGAACCATTTTATCACTGGTTTCTGCTTTAGCTAAGATAATTGTGCATCATATAATTCCATTAAACTACATAGTTTGTTTTTGGTTTTTTCTTTTTGTTACTTCCCCTCCCATCAGTGTGTGAGGGTGGGCTTGTGGGAATGGATTCTATTAACCCAGGACATGTTTCACATGGTTTAAAAAAAAAAGAAAATTTAACCATGCAGTGGAAATATGGTAGGAATTACTATAAAATTAAGGGCATTTTTACAGTGTTCCTCCTTTAGAAAAAATGATCCTATGTTTTCACGCAATACCTTTTGCAGTTGGCCCTATTTTTGTCTTGCTGACTTGTCACCTACCTCTAGAATGCAGTCGCCTGTATCATAGCACCTTCCTAATCAGCTCAGAATTTGTTCTCCTGACTCTTTCTGGCATGCTTTCCTCACCTGCCCTGGTCTCCTTCCTGGAATCTTTAGAACTCTGGATATCATCCTCATCATCTGCATCTTCTTCTCCTGGGTCTGGAATGAAAAGTGTCCTAATGACATTCCTAAACTCCTCAGAACCTTTATGCTTAACAATGTCCCTAAGGCTGACTCCTCTGTCTCATCCTGTCTGCCAGATGTACCTTCCCCTACAACCTCTTTCTACTTAGAATCACTTTCTCTTTGAGTCTTATCTTTTGCCTTTACCTAGCTAGGAAAGCTGTGGTTTTAGAAGTACCTTCTGTGGATCATCTAACACAGGTTTATCTTTTTTTCTGTTCTGCTTTCCTGGGCAGTGGAAGAGGAGCAGTTTTAGCAACAGCACAGTCTGGGGAGCATCAGTCTTAGCCACAGCTGCAGCTGGACTGGCAGAGCCAGGTGCTGTTTGGCAGTCTGCCACCTTATCAGGAGTGGATGAGCTCTGGGCTGGCTTCGCCTCGTCTGCTGATCTCATTTCCATACCAAGAGCTGTAGGAGGAAATGCCTTTGCCTCATTTATAGAGGCTGCTTCAGACAGGCATGACTGTGCCTCTTTGATAGCTGCCTCCCACCTCTGCCCGACTTGCTGCCCCTCTGCAGGGTTTTTGCAGATGATCTTAGAAACTGTCTGCTGCTACCCCTGACCTTCGTTGCCTAGTGATGTTATTTCATTTGTCTCAGAACTAGATCTCCTACACCTTCTGTGCAGACAGCAGAAATGCTTTCTGAAAGTGGTACTATGTGATTTTTCCACACACAAGACTACAACCAGCCCTATTATTACAATTACAAACACCAGATTTAAACATAAAAGGCATGCAACAGCATTTCTAAAAATGCCATCTTCCACAAACTCGCCTTCACTCACAGGGAAAACCAACTCCATAAAGTCATATGAAACAGTAACAGGGCATTTTCCATGACACTTTTACAATATAGCAGCCAAAAAGCCATTTGTAAAATATCCAAAACATTGTTGGATAAACCAAATGCCAGACCATCCAGGATAGTTTCATCTTAGGTTTGGGAATTGATTAGTATGAAATCAATAGGGCTAGCCCCATGTTGGGCACCAAATTTAAAATTTAATGGGTTAAGTATCTTCCCTTCCTCCCAGCCTCCTGCTATTAAAATTTATCAGACCAGCTCAGACTTACTTGGAAGTAAGATAAAGCTATATTTACAGCAAACCTAAGTTTAAAAGCATATATATACAATATATTTACATGTATTTACAGTTACATAAAATTGAGAAATAATACAGAAATTAAAATTCCCTCCCTAGACAA
>VWZI01014956.1:30543-42160 GCA_013396835.1 Psilopogon haemacephalus | reverse complement strand
TTATTTACAGGGTGTTTTGTGCTCATTTGTGCGAATAGGTTACAGGATTATAGGATATGTACAACATGTAGGAGACTACCAAAAAATTTCAAACAATCTAGCAAAACTGGCAAAATGCAAACCATTACATTTTTGGAAGGAGTATCCTGCAGTGCAATATACCACTTGCCCTCTAGGTAGACTCAAGAGGCTCCTTTCTGCTGAAAGTAGCTAGGTACAGTGTAGGAACAGAGATAAAGCAAAGAAGTTTTAATTACAAAGAGGCTTTATAGAAATAAAGTCATGTTACTCACTACTGATTCCTCCAGAATTAACATAGGTTGCACTTAACAGTACCCAAAAACGCTTAGAGGGCTTCTGTCATCAGTCTGGTAACCAGTAAAAGCTTTTAGAGCTCCCCCAGGAGTCTCACTGGTTGTCCAGGTCTTGCACAGCTCTCTGACTGGGTCTTGGTCCATTCTAGGGTGAATAGCATCCTTCTGGGGATCTGGGCTGTGCAGAGTTCTCCAGGTGTGCAGGCAAGCACGGTGACATGCTGCTTCGCAACAACTTGCTTTCTCTCTCAGCACAAACTGCAGCAAGGTCTGTGTAAGCAAGCACTCAGTCTGGGAGGGCTTATTGCTTTCATTGGCTGTAACTGCAAGTGGCAGTAATGCAGCCCAGGGGGCATTTGGCTTTCCTGGTCTCACCCCTTCTGTGTGGTCCAGGCTGTCATTACCTGTTGTCAGCGTTTGGGCTCTTAGAAGTGACCTGGTTCACTCTACATGCTGAAGTGGTGAGGTCTAGGCTGCAAAGATGTACACTACACCAGTGTAAGGCTCTTGTGCTTTCCCTACTTCATAGAGTAGGGAAAACAGTTGGACTTAATGATCCTAGGGGTCTTTTCCAACTGGAACATTTCTGTGACACTGTGATTATCCTTGGTAAATTTAGGCATGGCAGAATTCCAAGAAACAAGCATAAAGTATCAAGGCATAGCTTGAAGCAACAAGGCTTGGTATGAAACAAAAAGGCAAGTTGTTTACAATTCTGACCTACTTCTATTACTTTCCAATCAATTGGCCCAATTGACAACTGAGATAAACAGAACGATTTTCCAATAAGAATGGCATTTTGCCAGAGGAAACCATAGTAGGGGAAGGTGTGGGCCTTGCTTTAGCCAAATTGGGGGGCGCAAGCATACACCAAGTGTGTGTACCTTGTTTAGTGCAAGATGTAAACAGGATCAAAACATGTCTGAACAAGCCTGGTTCTTAGACTCCATGGCTCCAAGCCTTTGTCCCCTTTCCTACATCTCTTTGCACTCTAGAAGGGGTATTGGGGAGAGGAGAACCATGCCTGGACATGCCAGGACCTGTTTTGGCCTACCACCACAACTTTACCAAGCAGTGAGTAGTCATGGACAAAAGGGTTTTCTGCACAGCAAAGCAGGTTTAGGGCACCCTTCCTTAGGATTAGGAAATTTGTGCAAGAGACAATTTTAGTTTTCCCTTTGTAGATCTTGCTGGTAACATCTCTTCTCCTGCTCTCAGAGTACTGAAAGTCCTTGCAGTTGGTGGCATATATTCCTTTCTTCCTTCTTTGATTTTTTTTTTCAATCCTTCTCATCATTGCATTTCATATGGTCGAGGGAGAGATTTTCTGATTTGTGTTGCTGTACCATAGAAATATGATTTGTGGATTTTTCTGCCACTAAATAAGGAATATCACAGAATTGAGACAGGTAGATCTTACTAGAAACATCTGCATTTTGATGGAGATTGGACAACAAATTATTTTTAATATTGCTTCAGTGATTCCTTGAGATTGTAAATATAAAAATGGATGGATTTTCTTTCATATTTTCTTACATTAAGACTTTGTGTATTGATGGATAAGGACATTCTCCTTTTCCTCTTTTCTACTTTCACTTCATTAAGATGCTTCTTCTTTATGCTTTCCAGACTTTCCTCAAATGACTTTAAAGGCTATAAGTTTCTCTGTCTTCTCTGAATTTCATCTATGTCTGTAACACTTGACCTTCTAGCAAGCTTATCACTGCTCAGCTACATTGCCATTCTCCAGTTTCTGATCTGTGTTGTGTCTTGCTCCACACCCTCTTTCTCACTTGCACCAGCCATCACAGTTTATCAGTATTTCACATCCTTCCAAACTGGAAAAACATAGACTTGATGGGTGGACAACTCTCTGGATAAGGAATTAGCAGGATGTTCTCACACAGAGAGTGGTGATCAAGGGCACAACGTCCACCTAAAGAGCAGTGACAAGTGGCATCCCTCAGGGGTCAATGCTGGGACCAGTGTTGTTTAACATCTTTGTCAGTGACACAGAGAAATTGAGTGCACCCTCAGCAAGTTTGCGGATGACACCAAGCTGTGTGGCTCTGTTGACTTGCTAGAGGGCAGGGATGGCATCCAGAGGGACCTGGACAGGCTGGAGAGGTGTGCCCAGGTAAACCTCATGAAATTCAACAAGGCCAAGTGTAAGGTCCTGCACCTGGGTTGGTGCAATCCCAAGCACAACTCCAGACCGGGTGGCAAATGGTTGGACCTGAGGGTCTGGGTTGACGAAAAGCTCAGCATGAGCCAACAGTGTGCACATGTGGCCCAGACAGCAACTGTGTCCTGGGCTGCATTAAGAGAAGCGTTGCCATCAGGGCAAGGGAGGTGATTCTCCCCCTTTACTCTGCACTCATCAGACCCCACCTGGAGTGCTGTGTGCAGTTCTGGAGCCCCTAACAAAAGAAGGTCATGGAACTGTTTGAGCGAGTCCAGAGGAGGGCCACAAAAATGATCAGAGGGCTGGAGCACCTCTGCTATGAGGACAGGCTGAGAGAGTTGTGGCTTTTCAGTCTGGAGAAGAGAAGGTTTCGAGGAGATCTTATAGTAGCCTTCCAATATATGAAGGGGGCCTAGAGGAGGGCTGGGAAGGGACTATTCACAAAGTCTTGTAATGACAGGATGAGGGGTAATGGGTTTAAACTGGCAGAGGGGAGATTTAAACAGGATGTTAGGAGGAAGTTCTTCGCAGTGAGGCTGGTGAGACTGGAACGG
Organism: Psilopogon haemacephalus; assembly: GCA_013396835.1. Classification (NCBI taxonomy): domain Eukaryota; kingdom Metazoa; phylum Chordata; class Aves; order Piciformes; family Megalaimidae; genus Psilopogon; species Psilopogon haemacephalus. Next base: position 39,107 of record VWZI01014956.1, on the reverse strand, counting down.
GTTGCCCAGGGAGGTTGTGTCTCCTCCCTTCCTGGAGGTGTTGAAGATCATGTTGGATGAGACCTTGAGCAACCTCTTCTAGTGGGAGGTGTTCCTGCATATGGTGGGGGGTTGGAAGTGGATGATCTTTGAGGTCTCTTCTAACCTAAACCATTCTATGATTCTATGATTCTACATATCTAAGAGCATTTCAATGCAACAGGAGTTTTTCAGTGGTCTGTATAGTGCTTCTAGAAGGAAATCTGGCTGTATGTTACTTGTGCCTGTGTGAATGTCTTGCTTATATGTGTCTATCTATTTTTATATGTTAGCAGTTTACAAATTCAAACCCAGTTCTCTGGTATTTAACTTTTCTGGTGACTCATACAAGGGAATTCAAAGACTCCAAAGAATGGTGGTGCAGGAATACCTCTCAAAGACTGCAAAGTTTGTGGAATGTTCTGAAAAGACCACACTGGGTAAAAGGGCCAGCTGAAACACTGAAGATTGTTTAAGTAAAAAGAAATATAGAAGCAGAATATCCAGTAGATGAGATAATTTTCATAGAGAGAAAATACTTTGGACCAGCGTGAATAAGTTACAAGGATTTGTTTGTGAACAGACAAGTCCTGTTGTATTCTCTGAGCACGTTCTGATTAAAATCTGCATTAGGACCAGTGAATGAAAATATATTTGTGATGGTATGGGGTTTTATTAGTTAATGCAAGATGATTTTTGCAAAATTAATATTGTTTATTAATTTTGATATTCACATTGCTCCACCCCCAACCACTAATTTTAATAATAAACTGGTTTGATTGCAATGGTCATGGAATGCATTACATAAATGGTATCAAGAATTAGTATTAACTATCAATACATATATAAACTATTAAATCCAATTAAAATCAATTAAATGGAAGAGAAGGTTTCTGTGGTTAATTGCCATTTGGCCACTAGATGGACTCAGGGCCCCTCTGCATAGAGCAGAAGCTAGGTAAATGCAAAAGCTAAGGTATTTACTTACAAATATTATTTCCCAACTTGCAAGGCTAGCAATATTGAGACAGTACTCAGAACACTTGCAGAGAATTCTGTCTGTTGGCTTTCTAGCCAGTCTGGCTGCTGCTGAGACTTTGGCTTTCCTTTCCTAGCTCCACAGGCTGCTGGGGGACAGGGGGGCCAAATGGTTTCTGACCTGGTCCTGGCTTTTGATGATCTGTGTGCCTTCAGGGCTTGCTTGTCTCAGGAGATGCAGGGCTACTTGGGCAGGTGCAGGCAGATGTCTTGTGATGTGTCTCAGCAGGTGTGTCACACTGGCTGTCGTATGCAGCTATTGTGTGAAAGCAATTCAAGTTGCTCCTGGTAAACTCAAAGCAGTTCCAGGCTGGAATATATCTTATATCATTACATAAAATAAGACATTAACATTGTCAGTAGGCAACAGGCACAGATACAGCAGAACAGAGAATAAAGGTAAGGCACAGAATGATGGCAAAAGCACGTTGTGTTACCTGCTTATCTGTTTTTATATCAATGTCCAAGACTGCTTGGGCCTTTTGGCTTGGCAGTAAGCCAAGCTTGACCATATTTGGATGAAACCACAGGTCTGCTATGCCCATATTTGGGGAGAGCATAGGCCTATCACAAGATTGGCACAAGGCAAGCACATGTACCTTGTTTACCACAGGAAGCAAACAGGAGAAAAACAAGTTGGGTAAGCCAGAGTGCTCAGACTCCATAGCTCAATGTCTTTCCTCCTTTTTCCCATGGTTGCTTCTTCCCAAACAGAAGGAAGGAGAACAGAAAAACGTGTCTGGGCAAGCCAGCACATGTATAGGCCTATTTTTGACCCTGTCAGGTCCACCACAACAATATTAATATAATATTGTTATAGCAAGACTATAAGGCAAGAAAGCTGAACAGTTTCAGCCTTCAAAAAATAATTCATCATCTTCCTTAATTTGACAATTTTGCCTTCTTCCTCTTTAACTTTCCATAGGGATGCTGAAGCATATTATTGTAGTGTTTAATGATCTCTGTGATTTAAAGCTCCTAAGTATTTCTACTGTTTGTGTCACAAATGACTACATTGAATACCAAATTCAGGACAGAATGGATTGATGGGCTGAAATCAGTTGCATGAGGTTGAACAAAGCTAAGTGCTGGTTCCTACACTATGGTCACAACAACTCCATGCAGCATTATTGGCCTGGGGATGAGTGGCTGACCAAATGAGACAGCTGGAAGACATTCTGTACCATACTTCAGCAATTTCTGCTGTAAAAACTCTAGCTATGAGATAAAAGATGGCATGAGAGCTGGAAGAATTAAAAACCTTGATATCCAACTCCATATGCAAGATGGTGAAGGAAAAAGACACCATTCTTCCACCTTCTGAGTGCAAAAATGTCTCTGCCATAAGAAACAGATGTTCACCTGCCAGAATACCATTTCAGCCCAGGAGGCAGTTTCTACCTAGATATCAGCAATCATGTGGGTCTCTTTGGATAATCCTGCATGACCAATTTGGAGAGAACATGCACCAGTCAACCTACTTCAGTTCTTTTGAAAAGAGAGTGAGAATTGCAGAGTGGCAGAACAAAAGGTAACAATGCCAGAAAGGTAGCTGTCACTACCTCAGTTTTCCAGAACAACTGCAGTTATTCTAACAACTGCAATTCTTCCCACCATAACACTAAGCACTGTGTGCACTCTACATGCTGTGCTCAGCATTAGAGAGGCCCTGCCTCCTGTGAGGAGGAGGAAAGTGATGATGGAGAAAACATGATCTATGGGAATGTATTAATAGGTGGCCTAGCAGTTCAAAAGTTCAGAAATACAGGGCCTTGGCTTACATAGGTGCTCAATGTACCCTGTTACCCAATGTACCCAAATTGTGAACAGACAGAGCCTATAACTGTTATAGGAGACACTGACGGGTCTCAAGAATTAAATAAGTTGCAGGCTGAAATAAGTCTGATTGGGAAAGAGTAGAAGAAACAGATTAATGTATGTAAGTGGTGCCCCTTCATTCTGGGAATTAACTTTTTGAGACAAGGGCATTTCAAAGATCCCAAAGGTTACAAATAGTCTTTTGGAATAGCAACTGTAGCAGTTGTCCATTAGACCTGAATTCTCAGATGAATCTGCATTTGTAGGACATCTTGACATAGAACATGTGAAATGGCCAATTGCTTCTCAATTTGTGCATCACGGACAATACAGAATTAACTGTGATTCCTTGGTGCCCATTCATAAGGTGACTGTCAACTGGAAAGCCAGGATGTCACCAGAAAAAGTCCTTCACTTTTCAACAGTCCAGTTTGGCCTGTGTGAAAACCAAATGGAGATCTGAGTTTAAAAAACAATTTTGATGCCATGAATGAGGTGACTGTGCCCACAATTTCAGCTGTAGCAGACATGCTGGAACTCCGGTTTGAGCTGAAATCAAAAGAGGCTAAGCGGTATTGTACCATAGACATTGCTAACACTTTCTTCTCTATTCCCCTAGAAGAGAAATGCAGGCTTCATTCTGCTTTCACCAGGAGAGGTGTCCAGTACACATGTAATCAACTATCTCAGGGGTGGAAGCACAGTTCAATAATTTGTTATTCAGTGATCCGTAATGCATTGAAGAAAGGTAAAGCTCTGGAACCTCTGTAACTCTTCGATGACATCATTGTGTGGAATGAAACTGCCAAGGAAGTTTTCAATAGAGGTAATAAACTAGTTGACATTCTGTAGAAGGCAGGTTTGGCCATAAAGAGAGACAAAGCAAAAGGATGTGCTAGAGGAATCCACTTTCTGGGAGTGCAATGGCAAGATGGTTGCCATAGCATTCCACAGGATGTGATAAAGTAAGTCTCTACCATGGCAATTCTCATAAAAACTGGGCCAAAGAGCACTTAATTGAGTGAATATTCCACAATCCCTGTTAGGCACCAGCTTTAGGAAAGATTGACCACTATGAGGGTGTATTGAAAACCTCCCTAAAAGCCATGATGGAGGGGAGGGTGGGACTTAGAAAAACTAGGTCAAAAATTTAGTGCAGGCAACCTTGTTGGTAAATAGTAGAGGCTCTTTAAATTCAGCAGGACCTGCACAATCAGGCTTGTTACAAACAGTAGACAGTGTTAAAATTCTTGTTGTTCATGAAAAGAATCAGCTAGGAAAAACGTTTGTGTATTTTCTCCTTTGGGCAAAGGGAAACTTGTCCAAGATGTGGTATATAAGCTGAAGGTCCTAGTCACACATACTGAGTAGTGCAAGAGAATGGTGAAATGCACTGTGTTCCACAAAGAAATCTAACTTTAGCTGAGAGAATATAAATTCAGAGCATACAAAATAAGCTGTTAGGAGTTTCTGTTACAGGGAGAATCTAGAAGGAATCTACAATACACAAGGATGAACACTAAGTCACCTGGGAGTCCCTTTATTTGTCTCATCTGTGAAGAGATGAACTGTTTTCTGCTTTCTGAGCTTCTGAATCAGCTACATTTGAGATGAAGAATGAACTGAAAGCATGGACTTTACTATTCATCATTGTAAATATTGTTTTAGGTTAGAGATAATTTTACGCAAAACAATGAATGATATAGAGTGGTGGATTGTGCTGGTTTGAGGCTAATTGGAGTATTCTAATAAGATAAATTATGTCACTGATTGTAAAAAGAAAATAATGAAAAAATCTGTATCATTCATTTGTTTGTTACAATGATAAAATGCCAAAGTATAAACACTTTGTCTCTCTTTTGCTTCTGAGCACTTGTTCCCTTCAGATCTCTTCTCTCTAATATCTTCCACTAACAGATAACATGTAAGCTTTGCTAATTGCTTTCTGTCTGGGGTAGAGAAAGAGAGAAAGTGGCATTGGACCCCTTCTGGGCTTATTTTTTTGTTCCTTAACCCATTACAGAGGCCTCCCTGACACTTTGAAATTGTGTGACATGCAAATCCAGGACTGTCTGAGGTCCTTGAATCATAACATGGCACCCCTCTCTGCTCAGGGATGACTTGAGAAGATGGATCATGACAGAGTCTACCCAGGAATGGGTGTCATTAATAGTCCATGGTGGCTACCCAAAAGCCACAGGTATTTCAAGAACCAAACCCAAGGGGTGATCAGTAAAATTCCCTCATCCTTCAGTAGTCTTATATGGCCAGTGTGAAAGTATAATGCTTCAGTACCAACTGGAGTCAAAGACAGCCAAGTGGTATGCCACAAATTATACCCTTAATGCATCTTTCTCTATTCCTATACCATCAGAATAGAGGCCAAAGTTTGCTTCCACTTGGAAGAGTGCCCAGTACACCTGAAACACGTTGTCTCAGAAGTGTAAACACAGGCCCACCATTGGTCATGGACTGATCCACATTGTACTGAAACAGAGTGGAGATCTGAGAGACCTGACATACAGAACAATTGAATACACACATGACACATTTTTTATGGTGACATCAGAGAAAGTGTAAAAGAAAATACTTAAAATCCTTCTCTAGGCTGGTTATGCCATAAAATCTTAATATTACAATTGTCGGTAATAATAATAGATTTGAAAATATAATGTAAGAAAAACTGAAATGCAGCTCAGTGTACTGTAAACTGCAGTAAATGATGGATTCAATGTCATAAGGAAACTCACCCAACACAAAGCAGTTAACAGAGACATCATCTCATTATTCCCACACTGGTATTTTGTGAATTTGTGTACTGTCATTAATAAAGCATTTCTGAAAAAGCTCTCTTTAATTTTTTATTATTGCTGCTTTTAAAATGCAACAGTCCAAAACTGCAGTAAATATTAAGCCCAGGTTGTGTAAGCTGTTACATGAATTAGTTAAAACTGCTGATTAAATTCAAGACAAGATGTGCATCTGCTTTTATTTAACAAGTGTTACTTGTTTCTTCAAAACAAAGCTGAAAATTTCAAAATGTGGATATCACAAAAAATCTTCTTTGGTGTGACTCTTCAGTTTTAATGAACAGGGGACAAAAGGCAACATTATCATCTAACTGTATGTAGCAAAAAGAGACTTCTGTCTAATCAAGCCTATAAAATTGTAATAGGGTAAACCAAACTGAGTACTGAATAGGTCAAAGATGAAAGAGACACTTTAATTTCTATTTTCTGCCATATAATGAAAAGTACTTTGGTCACCTTTTGATTTATAAAGCAGAAAAAAAAACAATTTGAGAATTGCATTCTTGGCAAGTTCACTTCCATATCCACCAGATGCTCTGCATTTTGCAGTAGCAATATGAATCTCTTGTCCGTTATAATATTTCCTGTTATGCTAAACATACCCATTCATACTAAATGTCTACATGCTTTTTGATGGGCAAACAAGCAATCCAGCAGGCTAAACTGGCAAGATCAGACCAGCACAAAGTTTTTCAGCTGGACAGTTTCTGATTTTTCTAAATAGCACAACAAGGTGGAAGAGAACCATTTCAGGCAGCAACTGCACTGCCTTTAGCTGAATTGGTGCAACAATATTTTGTGCCAGATTTCTCCAGAGGATCATGTTTTTCATCACTTGACTCACAGTGCTTCTGCCGTTGCTACTGCTGGGAAAAACTAAGCAAAGCAAGAAGTGAAAATTGTTGGAGCATCTGCCATCTGTGCTGTGTGTGATTGAAAGGAAGCTGCTGTCATGCCACCTTTCTGTCCTTTCACAAGAAAACTCATACTAAATAAGCCCATCGTGTGTGTCTTTCAAAGTCACACAGGACCCGCAGCGCCTGAGCATTTGTTAGTGTTCCAAGGTCCCAGTGTGAGAAGATCTTTTTATCCCAACAAAAATGTGCTGGTAGCTTTCTGAGAGAGAAGGAAAATAACTTGGAAAACAAAAAAAGTCAGGAAAAAAACGCCTGAGTCATTAAGGAAGGCATCCATCCATGAATGGTGACAATCAGAACTTTAGCCAGAGTTGAAGAATCTCTCCAAAATTTATGTCTTATGCACAACATTTACACTCAATCTCTTAAAAGTATTAGGCACAGAAAATGTGCTTAGAAACGTTATCATGTAATTTAACTAGTAGATCAAGAGAGAGTCCTTCAGATTATCTTTCAGGTTGGTAGTGATAATGTAGCAAAGAAAGACTGACAATCAATTAAAAGAGATTTCAGGGCCTTGAGCCAACTAGTAATGGGATCAGGAGTTCAGGTTGTATTCTCCTCCATCTCCCTGACATCAATGATGGATGAAAGAACATACAGGAAGAGCCAATAGGTCAGTTCAAAGCTCTGGGACTGTTACAGGGCACCTGACCAGCAGAACCAAGCAGATGAAGCCCTATATAAGCAGGTAGAAGTGGCTTCATGTTCATAGACACTGGTCCTCACAGGCAATTTCAACCACCCTGACATCTGCAGGAGGGACAATGAAGCAAGACACCAACTATTTAAGATGTTCTTGGAATACACAGATGACAACTCCCTCCTCCAAATGGTGAGGGAACCAAAAAGAAAAGGTGCTACACTGGATCTTGTTCTCACTAACAGGGAAGGGCTGGTGACCAATATATGTGGCTCAGGGCCAGTCTTGGCTGCAGTGACCACTATGCACTAGAATTTAAGATCCTCATGGCATCAAGGAGGATGTATTTGAAGCTTATGATCCCAGACTTTAGGCATGCAGACCTGGATTGCCTCAGGGATTTGCTGGTCAAAGTACCATGGGACAAAACCCTAGACGAAAGGGGGACCCAGAACAGCTGGTCTATATTTAAGAATCACCTTATCTGTGCCCAAGAGCAAAGTATACCAATGAGGATGAAGGCAGAAAAGAATGTTAGGAGGTGTGCCTGGATGAACAAGGAGCTCCTGGGCACACTGCCATACAACAAGAAAAGGTGTAAGGAGTGGAAGCAAGGACAGATAGAATGGGGGGCATATAAGGAAGCTGTCCAAGCAGCAAGAGACTTGGTTAAAAAAGAAGAAGGGGAGAACAACAGACATAAATTATCTGGATCTGAGCAAAGCTTTTGACACTGTCCCACATGATATTTTGATCTGCAAACCAGTAAAATATGGTTTTGATGGATGGACCACTCAGTTGATAAAAAATTGACTTGACAGCTGTACCTAAATAGTGGCTGTCAATGGGCCCATGTCCTAGTGGAGGCTTGTGACAAGTGGAGCCTCTCAAGGATCAGTACTGGGACCAGTCTTGTTTAACATCTTTGTCGGTGACATGGAGAGTGGCATTGAGTGCACCCTCAGCAAGTCTGCCAACAACACCAAACTGTGTAGTGTGGCTGACACACTGGAGGGAAGGGATGCCATCCAGAGGGGCCTTTACAGGCTGGTGCAGGTAGGTGAGAGGTAGGTGCAAGCCAATCCTCACAAAGTTCAACAAGTCCATGGTTGTGATGGTTCAGCAGTTACCCACCCCCCACTCACACACTTTGAAATAACCCAGACTAGAACCCAGACTGCTAGAAGTTAAGAAATTAAGCTTTATATTTACAGCTTTGCAAAACATACAACCAGTTATTTATAATATATAACATATATTTAAAGATATATACAATAAAAAGGTAATACAGAAACATCACACTCCTCCCAGAGATCAAAA
>VWZI01014956.1:0-15017 GCA_013396835.1 Psilopogon haemacephalus | reverse complement strand
GTTTGGTTTGATTTATTTGGTTTTCTATGGTTTGATTTTTGTGTTTGTTTTATTTTTCATAATTTCTCTCATCTTCTTATCTTCTAAACTTTCATCAAATTTCCCACCCAATTCTCTCACCTCTTTTACAACTTCTTTTTGTAAATGCAACCTTACATTGAACTTCCACATGAACAATGGCAAGACCAAATGTAATCCTCACTTAAGAATGAAATAAATCAGCTTCTTATCAGTGTGAAATATGTGGGGTTCTTTTTCCCCAGAATACTATAATGAAATAATTTTGCAAAGAGCACTTACAGCTCTTTTTCGCTTATTAAAAGGAAATAAACCTATGACTGGAGAAAAATGTCTCTCAATGCTTGTTCTGTCTTTGCTTGTCCCATCTTTAACTCCATGTGTCACTATATGTAATTTTAATTTTGAACAGCATCATGAACAACAAATGTTATCCTAAGGCAATTTTTATTTTATAGCTAAGTTAGAAACATTTTTAAAACATGGTGCTGACATGACCTTTATGAAAATTCTACCATAACACTTGCACCTTTACAACAGGCAAATGAAATTCCATTACAAAAATTTAGAAGAGATGCATTGATTTAATATCTAAAATTAGCCTCAACCTGTGTAAAATTGTCTACAGCACAAGACTTTCAAAGGCTATTCATTTCTATAGTTGTTACAAGGCGATCAAAGTGTGAGAGGAAATATGACAAAGCTTGTTTGTACACATGGTGTGATTTTTTTTTCTTATATATTAAAACAGATTTTGAAACATCCTCTTGACACTGTCTCTTCACATATTTATAAACATTAATAAATTCACCTCTCGATCTCCTCCTCCCCAAACTAAAGACACCCAGCTGATACCTAATGCAAGATGTCACACTGTGCAGAAGAAAAGAGAGTAACATCATTAGAATGCAAAGATAGGCAGATTTATGATGTCCTTTATAGAAATGCAAAATAGAATATTCAAAATATTAAAATGTATGTTTTCTGATAGTGTTAATAATACTGTGCACTGTACCAATAAAGTGCCTCAAAGACCCCAAGGTCTTCGTGCACGCTATGACTTATTCTCCTTAAGAGAGACCACCAATGGAACAAAGGTTATTGCTAGAATGTGAAGCTTGACTGTAGTTGGGACTCATACAGCAAAGTACGAGTGTTGACCATGGTATTGAACTTTGAGGAAAATACCTGAAGTTCAGTGGCATGGAAGATGATAGACTACATTCCACTCCAGTGTTTTGTGATTTCACAGTATCATAGCAGATTCAGTTCTTCCCTGGCCACACTAACTTGCTAGAGCTATTTGGATGTTAATGTATGGCCTATCCTTACCTACAGGCAAACAGCAGATGAGCAGCTTAATAAAGTAAAAACTTGGATTAAGCAGGTTTTCCTGCATATTGCTGGAATTTTTAAATGCATCAATACATATATGGTATATGGGTTAAGCAGGAGAAAGATTGCACATGGATCACAGAGTATGCAGAACAGCAGCAACAGCAAGGCCCATGAATAGTGTTTACTTCTGTTCTGTTCTACTTCCCTCTCCCATATCTCACATGATGGAGCTGCTCTCCATTGTGATCAAAGATGTATGATGAATTCGTGTTCAAAAAAAGGAAAACTCTTTCAATTAAAAATTCTAAATACATAGTAGTAATTAAGGAATATTTATCTGAGAAAAAAAAAAAAAAGATCTTTTTCTGGCAAAAAGGCTATAGCTATATAATCTACTTTGACATCTCTGCAAAACATGTTTATCCTTTGAAGGTAATCTTTCACTTTTTATGTGACATTATTGCTGAAAAAAAAAATAGATGTGTTCATCTCAATTATCCATTTCTCCTCTACCAAGGAGCAAATTTGCTTAATTGTTCTGCATATTACATTTATCTTTCCAGGTAAAATGGTAGAGCTGAATCATTACTCCCTTAGTGTAGGCCATTTTTGTCAAAATGAAATGCATAATCAACAGTTAAAACAATTGAGCTATTTTGCTAATCTCTTATTTCAAACACCTAAGATAAACTCCACAAGCTGCCTCTCATGATAAACCAGATAATCAGCACTGCTGCATGGTTTTTTGGCCTACAGTTACATGCTATTGAATATCCATCAGGGTTTTTTTTTTGCATTTTATGCTAACATTTTATAGAATTTTCAAACAACAAGTACAGAATAAAGAATTAAACCAACCTGATCCTAATCTTCTGCTAAGTAACAATAAAATAATTAATTGCTAATAATTGACACATATTTCAGATTACTTTCTGACTCTTATTTATAACAGCTACAATGAGAAAGACAGAAACTAAAAATGCCATGCACGTTCAATTGTAGAAATTTACACAAAGGCAAAAATAACAATAAAGAATGGAAGAATCTCAATGATAGTAATTTTTGGTTATTACAGTATGCGAATATGAATGTATCTGACAGCCAAAGCACAATGATTCCTACTGTTTTCACACAGAATTAGATTTAGAAGAAGCAGCCATATGATTTCTGACAATCAGCATCCCTTCTCTCTGGAAGAAGTTCTGCATCTGCATGGAAAGACTTCAAAGGTTTGGTTTAGCAACATCTTAGCTAGGAATATCAACTTTTCTTTTTTAATTGCTTAACTGAAAGACTTGAGAGATTTGGTAATGTCTAATCAGGGTCATCCACTCTAATCAGGATCATCCACCAGGGAAAGACAGTTTACTCGTCTATTACTTTAGCAAGGCAGGGACAGACCTCAGAAAGTATTTATCACAAAGCTTGAATGCAAACACTGAAAAGGCAGTTGCTACAAGTTGTTTGCAAATTAAGTTCTGTGCTGTCACGAGATATCATTTAATTACTGTCAATATCCACGGACGGGGGGTCCTGGTGCTCCCAGGGTTCTTTGGATTCACGGTTGGCAGAAAACAAATGCATGAGTAGCTCAAAACGCCAGGTAAAACAGTTTAACAGTCAGAATTTAGGGAACAGAGAGTATACAAACGAAATAGACCCCAGCCACGCCCACAAACCCGCGGGGGCGCAAGGAGGGGAAACAGCGCTCCTTCCCGAACCTGAGGGGAAGAAGGAAAAAGACTGACTTAGCCTGGATAGGGAGAGAAAGAGAGAGAGAGAAGGGGATTAGCCTTGCCGCTTCTCTGGAAAGCTGCTATGCTTTGCTGCCTGCTGCCTTGCACGTGGCTGGGCTCTTCACAGCCACAACAGGGAGACAACGAAGAACAACGAAGAAGAGCGAAGAAGAACCCCTAACGGCTGCTGACCCCTGCCTAAATACTTTATGGGGGAGTGTGGAACTGTCCAATAGGTATTCAGCATTCTCTAGCTGACCAATTGATTCAAAAAACTCCACGCATATGTGCAGCCCGGGGTCTCCCTGGGTCCCGGTGCCACATGGTGTGCCCCCGCCCCTCAACCCCTCCCGGACCTTATTACAGGAGGGGGAGGAGAGACTCCAGGAATTGGACCAACTCTAGGGTGTTTGTCACACCTTTACCAGGACATGTGCATCCTGTAAGGAGATAACAAACTGGGAGGGGTGGGTAGGGTGGTAGGAATGGACGGGAGAATGGGAAATGCAGAAATAATAATTTTTTCAGGAAATTTTGTTTTGCAGCAGAATACCACAGTAAAAGCTTATTTATAGATAATGGTATGAAAATTAATAGCATTGCTGGCATAAATATAATTAGAGGGCATTTCCTGAAGTTCAGACAAATCTTTTTGTAGCCTTCTACACTTCATCAATACTACAAAAATACCTCTAGTCTCAGCTAAGAAGTATTACTAACACTTTTTTACCCAAATCTACTATGATAGTAAAAGGTCAAATGTCCATTAATAGAAACCAAAGCGAAGTTTGGTTATCAGTGTGAAGTTATCTGATAATGCACATAATGATTAGTAGTTTTCTTGCTATCATCATTCTCTCCTGTCTGCCTTTAGTTTTTCATTTCAGGCATATTATCCACGTCAGTTTTGGTCCTTGGAGCCTCCACTGACTTGTCACCTGAAATTTCTAGCAATGTAAGTTTCCTCAAAATAGCTCCCTAGAACCCTTTTCTTATATGGCTGGAGTGACAGAATAATTTCAGTGTTGAGATGTCTATCTCAAAATCAAGTATATTACATTATATGTACTAAATATTTCTCCAAATTCCTCCTCAACAACAGGACATTTCTGGAGAACAATCAGGAAGCTGGAGTGGGTTCAAAGCACAGCAAAGGAAAAATCATCCATAATTGCTGCATGCTATATACGTGATAATTGTTATATATCCCAGTGTAATGGAGGGGCAATTAATAGATGTGAGATTATATTTTTCAAAATTGATATTGTTTATTAATTTTTATATTAAAAATTCTCACCAACACTGACCATTAATTTTAATAATAGCTGGTTCATTTGCAACAGTCATGGAATGCATTACATAAAGGATAACTAGATCTAGCAATAACTAACAAAAGCATATAAACATTAATTCAACTGGAAGAGGTTAATTATCCTGCTTGCCCACTAGATGGACTCAGGGCCCCTTTGGCTTACGGCAGAAGGTTGGGTAAATGACAGGAAGCTTTAGGTATTTACTCACAGAATATTAACCTCCCTCAACTCGTGGGGCTAGATATAGATTAAGACAGTATCCAAGTGCTTGCAGGGAATTCTGTCGATTGCCACTAGGACTTCTGATTCTTCCCAGGCTTTACAGGATGCTGGAGAAAGGGGCAGACCATCTCTGACCAGTCCTGGCTTTCTCTGGATGATCTTTGTGCCTCCAGGGCTGCTTGTCTCAGCAGGCACAGGCAGGATGTCTTGCAGTGTGCAGTGTCAGCACAGTGTCACGCTGGCTGCTGGCTATGCAGGCCTATTGCATAGAGGTGATTAAAGCTGTATCCTGGTAAACTCGAAGCAGGAAGTTTCCAGGCTGTTCAGCAGACTGAGTTATAGCTTAACATTATAAACAATAAGGCATTATCACTGCCAATGGCAGCTGGCAGCAGCAACAGGCACAGATAGAGCAGCAGAGTACAGATACAGTGGCAGAGCACAGATACAACAGCAGACCATGTTGTGTTTCCTGCTCAACTGTTTTTACATCAATGCCTGAGACTAATGGGCCTTTGGACATAGATCAGCCAATCAGACTGGCAGCCAAATTTGACCATATTAGGCAAAGCCACTGGCTTGCCACACCCATATTAGGGAATAGCATAGGCCTTGCATAAGGTTGGCACAAGCCAAGAATACATGCTTTATTTACCACAGGATGCAAGCAGGAGGAAAACAAGTTTGAGCAAGCCTGGGTCCCTCAGACTTCATGGGTCCAGGTCTTTTGTCCCTTTCCCATGTTGCCTCTCCCCAAAACAGAGAGAAGGAGAGCAGAAAAACATGTCTTCATGACCCTATTTTGACCCATCAGATCTACCATGACACTCACACAGCCCTTTTTTAAAGTAAGATATTTCTAGACATAGTTAATTATATCATTATTTAGAAAGTCTTGTAATGACATGATGGGGGGTAATGGGTTTAAACTAGAAGAGGGGAGATTGAAACGGGATGTTAGGAGGAAGTTCCTTACAGTGAGGTTGGTGAAAGACTGACATAGGTTGCCCAGGAAGGTTGTGGCTACTCCATCCCTGGAGGTGCTCAAGGCCAGATTGGATAAGGCCTTGTGCAACCTGTTCTAGTGGGAGGTATCTCTGCCTATGGCAGGAGGTTGGAACTGGATGATCTTTGATGTCACTCTCAACCTAAACTGTTCTATGATTCTGTGATAGTAGGGATGTTCATAGTAAGAGTATCTCCTTCTATTGCTTTTACACTGTCTCAGAAAAACAGTTTTTGCTGTCCTTAGTTGACTAATATCCCTTCTTGGAGCACTGGAATAATTCCTGATCTAGGGAACAATAGACACCGTGGTGGAAGAAATACGTGGTTTGTTAATTACTTTTTTTTTAAGTAACTCTTCTCATTTTATTTCTCCATTTATTTAGCAACATTTCTCCATTTATTTAGCAACTCTACTCATATATGCTGTGATAACAGAAAAGTCATAGCTCAAACAATTTACATTCCCTATTTTGTTTTGTTAAGTGAAAACAAAATTAGCATTTAAACCCTATGTTCCTCTTCATCCTGAGTAAAATCTGTTTCATAGTTGAATGAGTATAGCTTTTTAATGTCTTAAGAATGATAGTATTCACACTATGACATCAAAACCATTAGATGATTCAGTCTAGTCAGGAACTGTTACAGTGAATTAAGGAGGCTAGTAAACAGTAACAGAATCAAAGCATTATTTCATATATACTATTTCAGATTTAAGCCTAATAAATACTAAGAAACCAGTGAGCCTCATAAAAGCAAGCATTTTGAGACATCTTTTTTTGGTTTAAGTCCACAGTTAAAACCAAGCTAAATATATAGACATATTTTTTCTTTTTCTTTCCCCAAATTCTGGAAGTCACTAAGTTAACAGAAACTTACATGAACATAATAATTGTCAGAAGTTTTGAGAGGTAATTTTATAAACACAACCATT
Source organism: Psilopogon haemacephalus (assembly GCA_013396835.1). Taxonomy (NCBI): domain Eukaryota; kingdom Metazoa; phylum Chordata; class Aves; order Piciformes; family Megalaimidae; genus Psilopogon; species Psilopogon haemacephalus. Next base: position 8,451 of record VWZI01014956.1, on the reverse strand, counting down.
TGCATTAGAAAAATATTTTCTATTAAGGGAACAGAAAGAACAGCCTATGTGAACATGTGAGGCCAATATTATCCATCATAACTTAATTTTTAAATTTCTCTTCTGTCTGTTGAAAATTAAGTACAGAACATATATGATTGTTGAAGTTTTTAAGAAACATAAATAAAATTTTAAAAAGCATAAACTCTCTAGGAACACTATATATAGAATAGAATCATGAAATGGTTTAGGTTGGAAACCTCCCACTAGAACAGGTCTCTCAAGGCCTCATCCAACCTGGCCTTGAACACCTCCAGGGAGGGAGCATCTACAGCCTCCCTGGGCAACCTGTTCCAGTGTCTCACAACCCTTACTGTAAAGAACTTCCTTCTAAAAACTAGCTTAAATCTCCCATCTTCCAGTTTAGACCCATTATCCCTTATTCTGTCATTACAAGACACCATAAATGTAATGAAGGAAAAGTAGTTTTCTCAATAGATTCAATAAATTTATCAAAATAGACACACTTTTCTATCTATCTATCTATCTATCTATCTATCTATCTATCTATCTATCTATCTATCTATCTATCTATCTATCTATCTATCTAACTATGATTATCAAAGTAGGTGTACCATGACAGTATTTGGCCATCTGGTCAGCTTCCCAAAAAAGGAATGTCACAGGTTAACAGACAGGTTAACTTGACTGCATGCATGTGTGTGTGTGTCCCCTCCGCTCCCCCCCTTCTTTTCCTTTCCAGCAATGGTGGGAGATAAAAAGAAGGAAAGTGGAGAGTTTTAATTGTGTTACACAAAATAATTTATTCCTCTGTTGCATAGATATCAGATTACACCAAAAGAGACAGGGCAAGAGAAAAAGATATATAAAAAAGAAAAGAAAAGAAAAGAAAAGAAAAGAAAAGAAAAGAAAAGAAAAAAGAAAAGAAAAGAAAAGAAAAGAAAAGGCCACCATTGCTTACAATAGGATGGTATATATATGTGTATACATATGGTGTGGTTGAAATCATTGCACCTACAGTTTGTACTTTGTCTTCATACTTCAAATCTCAAAAGGTCTTCCAAAAGACCACAAATGCATATTTTTTATTACACAGAAGAATTTTCTTCATGCTGTCTAGTAAATGTGTTCTTCACTTGGCAATGGCAAAATACATACATGACTTTTTCCTGTTCATGTTGCACATTTTCTTCAAAAACGTAGGCTGTTTTCCCCTGAGCCACTACTTTCATCACATTTTGAGGAACTAGTGCTCTGTTTTCATGAAAGAGTATTACTTTACTATCTTACAACACACGTGATGTAGAAAACACATTTTCTTAGGTCGGTAGTGAGAAATATTATCCTGTATTAAGAATGAGGGACATTCAGCAGAATAATTTGTACACACTAGTTTACGAAGAACAGACTTACATACCTTCCTACTTTCCATAGTTTAATTTGTTCTTTTTTACTGATCAGTTTTGAGTGAAGAGATTTTCCTTACCGCAATTTTATTTCTGTGCTCTTGCATAATTGACCTGCATAGTCTGCAATAACTTCTGAATAGCAAATGACATTCCAGAACTCTTTATTTATATTCATTGTATTACTGCGTGGGTCTCAGTAAGCCCAAATCGTGGCTGAGGTACTGGCAATAACTTGATAATGAGATCAGTTGGTAATAACGTTACAGGGAATCACCTTTTGCCTGTCTTAAATAATTTGCTTTTAAAAAATTAAATAATCCAACAAAGGATTGATGTAATTATTTTTATTTGGTATTAGTAAGGTGGGTTTGAGGCAAACAGGGTATGTGTTTTTCTCTCACATTCCTAGAGGTTTACTTTCTCAAGTTTAGGAAAGTTGTTCAAGCGAGTATTCCAGATCTATGTCCTCAACTTCTGCTTAGGAAACAGGCATGATAAAATGCCAGTTGTCTCAGGAACATTGATAGAGGTCAAACTTCAAGACAAAGGTGTAAATGAACAAAACCAGGGCAAAATAAAGAACTTAAGATATATCTAAACAACAATTCACTAATGCCATATGCACTAGGTACCTACCTATATAGTTAGAATTTTGCCATGCATTTGTTGTACAGGCTACAGAACATCACTACAGTGATACTTCACTGAGTGTTCTTGCAGCTGTCTCTCATGGCACAGAAAATCCAAATCTTAACATTATTTGTCACATTACAAACCATACTACTCCCTTTGGTCTCAGGCAGCATCAGTGATACAAGTAGTTTCAATATAATGCCATATTTATTTTCTTTGGAGTGCTGCAGAATAACATTATTTTCTTTTGATATTTTTGTTAAAACTATCTTCTCTAAAAGCAAATTCCAGTAAACACAGATTTTCATGCACTGTAACTCCAAAATAAAAAAAAATCCAACAGAGAGGATCTGCACAAAAAATTACAACAAATGGTTCTGTGTGACGTTGGTAGCAATCAATGGTCAAAAATAGTCTATCACCACAGGGCCCACTTGTCAGGGCTATCTTGTAACAAAAGGGCCTAAGGAAAAAGCACAATATTTTTTACCTTAGGAATTAGACCATATAGAAAAGAATTTGATAAAGAAGAAATATGCAATGAAGCAAGTAGTTTCATTATTTATATATATATTAAACTGTCAGGTCAATATTTCACACATTCACAAATTCCATTGAGTTGGAAGAGTCCCTAAAAGGCCATCTTGGCCAATTCCCCTCCATTGAGCAGAAACACCTCCAACTACATCAAACTGCGCAGGGCCACATTAAATCTGATCTGGAATGTCTCCATCGATGAGTCCTCAACCACATTCCTGGACAACCTTTTCCTGTATTTTGCACTCTCATTGTAAAGAACTTCCTCGTTTTGTCTAATCTAAATCTACTCAGTTCCAAGTTAAAATCATTGCCCCTCACCTTACTGCTACAATCCCTTCTAAACAGTCCTTCCCCCTCCCCTTTTCTGTAGCTCCCCTTCATATTGAAATGTAGCTTTAATGTCTCCCCTGATCCTTCTCCTCCTCAGGCTGAACAGTCCCAATTCCCTCAGCCTGCTTTCATAGGAGAGGTGATCCAGCCTTCTGATTATATTGATGACCCTTCTCTGGACCTTCTCCAACATGTCCACATCTCTCTTTGTTACAAATTATGCAAAATTAATAATTTATATTAATTTTGATATCCAGGTGAAGAATGTTAATAACTACAAAAACTGTATTGACATTAAATCTTGCGAGAAAACTTATTTACAATGTTTGAAATGCACAGTTTGGGTATTTGTACACACAGAGAACAGGCAAAACTACATCAATTTAAGAAATAAGTAGCAAATACAAATACTAAAACTGGGAAGAGTTTCTTAGTTTCAAATATACCTCTTGCCCACTAGGGGACTTGAGAGGCTCCTTTCTTCTACTAAGGCAGAAAGGTGCAACAGAATCTAGTTAGACAATTTTTAGGGAGAGTCTTTGAAATATTTACTCACAAAATACTATCAAACAGTACCCAAAGTTCGAAGGGAATTTTGTCGATATCTTGAAGGTTGTTGCAGGCAGAGCACGTGGCGGGGCAGAACAGGCAAAGCAGAAGTAAATATGAAAGCAGAAAAGCATGTGGCAGAAGCCTATTTATTGAGCTGCCTGAATGTAAATGGCCACTGTGGCTACACAAACTCAACAATCAGAATGGCACTTTGCCAAACCTGACAGTATTAGGTGATGTCTGGAGCTTGCTTTCCCTCATTTGGGAGGAACAAGCTTGGGCAGGTCTTGGACCCTAAAAGTGTGTGTTTCCTCGTGCTCTGCTGCCTCCCACCAGCAGAGGGAAGGGATCATGGGACCATGGGACCTGGTCAAGACAGGACATGGATCTTCCATGACACTCTTATGCTGAATGCCCCAGAGCTGGACACAGTACTCCAGAAGAGGTCTCACCAAAGGAAAGTAAAGAGGCAGAATCATTTTTCTCTACCTGCTGGCCATGCTTCTTTTGACCCCTAGTTGGTTCAGTGTCATAATTTTTTAGGTACTGTAACAGGTACTTCTCATTAAATAGTGGTAAAATTATTAAAATATTATAATGAGTAAAACAAGAACAGTCTGGGCTAACTGCTCTAAAACTTGTTGGAATAAGCATTTGTATTTTTTGCTCTCAAGCAATAGAGTACAAAAATCTACAAGAAATTTGAAGTACATCAAAAACATTGTCTAGATAATCCTATCTCTTACAAGTACATACGTATAAGAGAATAAAACTTATTGTCTCTGTAGGCCTACAAATCCTTGAGGTGCAATTGCTATAAAGGTGGAAGAACTAAAAAACTGATAGTGGAAGTATTATGGAAAATGGTTCTTTCTCCTTCCAGCAAGAGACATACAGCTAAATTCACAGTCTTATCTTTGTGCTGAACACAAGTATTGAGATGCCACTCAGATTCTTTACTACTCCAGCGACATCTGAATCTCCAGATGTGTACTCTTGAAGCATGTGAATCTTCATATGACTTCAGTTTCTGAAGAGACCCATTGCAAAAATCCTCCTAAATCTTAACATTCTGCAGCCCTATCTACAATTTTCTGTCACTGGAAGATATTTGTGTTTCAGAGCTCTGCTTAGTAAATAGTGTCACAGCACATCTACTTGAATTGTTACTCTATACATCCCCTGCTGTATGTAATTTATGAATGGGATCTATTCTGTGAAACATGATGCATTATCCAGTCTAGGACAGAGGAGACATTCTTTTGACTTAGACCAAGAGATGAACCTCACTTTCCCACATACCAGGTAGGAAAACAGTCAAATTCTGTTTCGAAACATAGTAGATCAGAACTTGTTACTTGAAGTCCATTTAGCTGCATTCTTGGGTAAAACAGGAGATGCATCCTCTTTGCTCTTATATTTTGCTGGAAATTCTGACAGGGCTTGAAATATGGAGTCTGATGAAATTCCTGTTGCTTAGCAGAGGCCTGACTTTGTACCTTTCAGCAACAGAAATTTTATTTCAAGCACTGAAATGTAAGCATTCAGCTTAAATGAAAGATTGGAAAAATCTTCACTGGTTCCTCAATACAGAGCTTAAGTGCATCCCTTTCAGCTATCTCACAGAGCTGGAAATCTGAATCTCAGCCATCTGCCTATAAAACAGATATAATTCTTCTCCCATACACACAAATAATTCTCTGGGAAAAAAATAGTTGGAAGATTTTTAAAGATCTTGCATATTATGGACATTCATGTTGTTCGACTGGAGTGAGAGACATTGCTTTGTCAGGATCTACATTCTCAATCTAACAACAACCAAACAAAAAATCCCAACAAAAATTTAGTGTCTACTTTATCACCTTTCTGTGGAAAGAAAATGATGGTGATGTCTACTTCACTCATAGGTTTACTGAGATGTACTAAAACAAGGATATAAACATAGATAAGACAGGGTCCCTCTGATCTGAGCTCTGGCTGTGGGTGTCTCCCTCTCCTTGGCTTTTAGGTGGATCTGTGTAACCCAACTAATTGATTCTGCTTCTAATCCCTCCTGGCTGATCTTTCCTGTTTAACTTGCACATAAAGTACATTCTAGGATAAGATTAGGAGGTGGGGGGAAGATGGAAACGTGGTTGGGAACCCCTCTTAGGGACTCTGATCTCTGGGAGGGGTATTGTGTTTCTGTATTACTTTTAACTTGTATATTTCTGTATACAACTGTAAATACTTTTAATAGATTGTTAATATCTGCTTGTGTATTGTGCTAAGCTGTGAATATAAAGCTTCATTCCTTAAATTCCAGCTGGAGTTCTGGAATTCTGGAGTTCACTAGAATTCTAGTCTGTGTGAATTCAAATGTGTGTGGGGGGATGGGTAACTTCTGAACCATCACAATTAGCTTATTTCAAGTAAACAAGAAACCATACTGGAGATTTACAAAATGCACAGTGCTCAGAGAAGAAAGTGTAATAAACTCAATGATCCATACCAAACCAGTTTGCAGTCAGTGACCAAAATGGACTTTGACATGACTGCAACATGACTCCATATTGAAGCAACAATAAAGCAACAGAGATAAGCTTGTAGCTCACTGACAGTAGACATCAGCTTCTGCTGCAGCATTTTAACAATCACCCTGAGTAATCAATAAAATATAAACTAAGGCAATTTCCTCCAAAAGTAAAGATTAGTAACCTCAGACAGGAAAGTCTGAAACAGCAGCATTGTACTCAGCTGTTCTAGTCAGTAAGTTAATAAATCAATAAGAGCAGCAACAGTATGTTTGACAATATGGAAGGTGTTTAAAAACATACAGTTCTTCCCTTTTCCCACCCTGATATACATATATATGTGTGTGTGTGTATAACAGAAAATTTAAGGTAAATTTAGTGCAATTAAATAAATGTTCCGTGATGTTGCCAAGGCTTTGAGTTTGTTAACAACAAAATACTAGGATAAAATACAGTCAATCAAATGCAAAAGATTATGCCTAAGACTTTCTAGCAGTGACCATACTTGCACAATAAATCTTCATGTAGGTGAGTGACTTGCAAGAGCATCATTATTCATTATATTCTTCTGTCGTTGACATACATTGGAGTTAGCAGGAACAGAAACTGAAATCTGTTATTACGTAGTTTTTCATATTTAACCTCAGCTGTAAATCTGATTACAGGTAATGGAACATCTATTGAACAATCTGGAGACTAGACTAACTCAAAACTCCCGTTCATTGAAAAAATGAAAAAATAACAGGTATGAACCTGGTTTTTTTATAACCTTCAGGTTATTAAAAAAACTGTTTTATAACCTCCAGGTATGAAGAGTTCTCAGTGACAGGAAAAGCAAGAACTTAGATTTTATCTCAAATATCCTAGAGTACCAAGTGTACAGCTAAAGTTTAACTGCATCACCAAAAAAAAATTATATATTATATATTATATATAATTTATATGTGTATATGACCTGTAATATTAAGCTGTATATTAAAAAGAAACATGAATATAATACATTCTTCCATTATGTTTGATATAGTGAACAACAGAACTCTCAATAAAATCTATTTGTATTTACAAGTATAATCTTTTCTGTCGAGAATATAGTCTGCTAAAACATACAGATGCATAAGCTGCTAACAGGCTTTAAAACATTAAGTTATAATCTCTAAATAATTAGGAATGTAAGGTCAAATCCATCAATTTACATAATTTCTAGGCTAAATAGGACATGAGAGAAAATTTCTGTTAGTCAAGAATATTTTGGAGTTATTTAAAAGTAAAATTTAAAATGAGGAACATAGACTTACCTGAGCTCTTGTTTCTCAAACTTCAGACTTCAGAAAAGTTTTCCCTCTGCTGACCTGCTTACACTCCTTAAAGACTTTCCTCACAGGTGTTCACAAGAACGCTTTTTAATGGAATAATTCTAGTCCCAAATACATCGCCATTCAAAAACTTAAAAGAACTAACTCCAATTAAACAAGTTAAAAAATATGCTAACTGCAGGGTTTTACTATTTACTGTATAAACTTGTCTGAAACACTTCTTTTCAAAGAGAAAATGATCACCTGAAAAAAGGCCTTTTTCTCTCTCTTTACTGTTTGGCAACTCCAAAGCAAGCAAGAACACAGCTACTTTCTTGATGATCAGTCACACTAAAAACAAAAAGGGGAACAAAAAAAAAAAAAAATTGCTGCATATCTTTCAATTTTGCATGGCAAACCTTGTTCAGGAAAATACTCAGACTTAAATTGTAGATAGTAGTTCAAATATTAAACTGTTTAGCATATGATTGATTAAAAAGAAAAAAAAAGTGACAAAATATGTTGTAGCATTACTCCTTTGAAACTTAATTTAGTGTAATTCCATCTAGAAGTATGCAAGCATTCAATTTGAACGACATCTTCTGTTTTCTCTTCAAGAGGTTTTTGCTTTGAATGGTGAATGCTAGTAATATCTTTTCTTTTCAGAGATGGTATTTGCAAACAATAAGATCGGAGGTTATGAAGGATTCTTCTTGTTCACATATAAAGGCTTCTTAGAAGGGAGTGCATCTAATGGGAAAGCAATTTGAGAATTTGCTCAAAAGAAAACCAGATGAGATCAGATTTCTTCTCTCAAAACACAAAGCTAAACTGAAAGGCCAGCTTGTCATCAAATGTTTAACTATGATGAAATTCATGCCTGCCTACTAATACTCTAATTGGATATTTCAATATAGTTTAAGTATGGGAAATTCCATGTGGTAATCCTATAGCAACCTTCTATTAAATGGCGGTCTGAATACAATTAATAGCCTTCTGGATATTCAGTGCCAAGCTCCTAGGAAGACTGTCTTGTGGCTTAGGCAAAAAGAATTTGAAGTTTAGAAGCCACTCAGAAAATATGATGGTGGTAAACAAATACTTGCTAGACTTGTAAAAAAGTGGGGGGACAAAACCCCTTACCAGCTCCCCTTGCACAACAGATACGGGGCACTAATAACT
>VWZI01014954.1:681702-750257 GCA_013396835.1 Psilopogon haemacephalus | reverse complement strand
GGCAGGGAGGCTGTGAGGCAGGCAGGGGGGCTGTGAGGTGGGCAGGGGCACTGTGAGGTGGGCAGGGAGGCTGTGAGGCAGGCAGGGGCACTGTGAGGTGGGCAGGGAGGCTGTGAGGTGGGCAGGGAGGCTGAGGCGGGCAGGGAGGCTGTGAGGCAGGCAGGGAGGCTGTGAGGCAGGCAGGGAGGCTGTGAGGCAGGCAGGGAGGCTGTGAGGCAGGCAGGGAGGCTGTGAGGCAGGCAGGGAGGCTGTGAGGCAGGCAGGGAGGCTGTGAGGCAGGCAGGGAGGCTGTGAGGCAGGCAGGGAGGCTGTGAGGCAGGCAGGGAGGCTGTGAGGCAGGCAGGGAGGCTGTGAGGCAGGCAGGGAGGCTGTGAGGCAGGCAGGGAGGCTGTGAGGCAGGCAGGGAGGCTGTGAGGCAGGCAGGGAGGCTGTGAGGCAGGCAGGGAGGCTGTGAGGCAGGCAGGGAGGCTGTGAGGCAGGCAGGGAGGCTGTGAGGCAGGCAGGGAGGCTGTGAGGCAGGCAGGGAGGCTGTGAGGCAGGCAGGGAGGCTGTGAGGCAGGCAGGGAGGCTGTGAGGCAGGCAGGGAGGCTGTGAGGCAGGCAGGGAGGCTGTGAGGCAGGCAGGGAGGCTGTGAGGCAGGCAGGGAGGCTGTGAGGCAGGCAGGGAGGCTGTGAGGCAGGCAGGGAGGCTGTGAGGCAGGCAGGGAGGCTGTGAGGCAGGCAGGGAGGCTGTGAGGCAGGCAGGGAGGCTGTGAGGCAGGCAGGGAGGCTGTGAGGCAGGCAGGGAGGCTGTGAGGCAGGCAGGGAGGCTGTGAGGCAGGCAGGGAGGCTGTGAGGCAGGCAGGGAGGCTGTGAGGCAGGCAGGGAGGCTGTGAGGCAGGCAGGGAGGCTGTGAGGCAGGCAGGGAGGCTGTGAGGCAGGCAGGGAGGCTGTGAGGCAGGCAGGGAGGCTGTGAGGCAGGCAGGGAGGCTGTGAGGCAGGCAGGGAGGCTGTGAGGCAGGCAGGGAGGCTGTGAGGCAGGCAGGGAGGCTGTGAGGCAGGCAGGGAGGCTGTGAGGCAGGCAGGGAGGCTGTGAGGCAGGCAGGGAGGCTGTGAGGCAGGCAGGGAGGCTGTGAGGCAGGCAGGGAGGCTGTGAGGCAGGCAGGGAGGCTGTGAGGCAGGCAGGGAGGCTGTGAGGCAGGCAGGGAGGCTGTGAGGCAGGCAGGGAGGCTGTGAGGCAGGCAGGGAGGCTGTGAGGCAGGCAGGGAGGCTGTGAGGCAGGCAGGGAGGCTGTGAGGCAGGCAGGGAGGCTGTGAGGCAGGCAGGGAGGCTGTGAGGTGGGGAGGGAGGCTGAGGCGGGCAGGGGTGCTGAGGTGGGCAGGGAGGCTGTGAGGCGGGCAGGGAGGCTGAAGTGGGCAGGGGTGCTAAGGTAGGCAGGGGTGCTGAGGCGGGCAGTGAGGCTGCTCTGCTCTGGGAGGGGACAACTGAGGGGAGGAAAAGCAAGGAGGAGAAGAGAGCCGTATCAGTCAGGTACTGCCTTATAAACTGTGATACCAGGAAGTGGAATAAGATAAAAATATTGCAGCATCCTGGGACAAACAGGTTCATCCCCTGGGAAGGGATTCTGCCTCCATAGTTTTCTTAAGGGAACCTAGGCCCCCCCTCAACTACCACACTTGTATACCGCACTGGGCTGCAGAAAGTAAAAGGTGGCACCTGTGGGAAGGGCTATAGAGGAGAAGTAACTCCAAACTGAGCAACAAAGGATTCTATCCCATGGCTCCGAGGAGCCATCTCCCTCACACGGACCCTGAGGTAGGTAGGGATGTTGCTCTGCTCCAGGAGAGGACAAGTGAGGGAAGGAAAGGCAGGGAGGAGAAGAGATGAGTACTGTGTGCAGTTTTGGAGCCCCAACACAAGAAGGATGTGGAACTCTTAGAGCAAGTCCAGAGGAGGGCCATGAAGATGATTAGAGGGCTACAGCAACTCTGCTCTGAGGACAGGCTGAGGGAGTTGGGGCTTTTCAGCCTGGAGAAGAGAAGGCTCCGAGAAGACCTTATAGTAGCCTTCCAGTATCAGAAGAGGGCCTACAGGAAGCCTGGGGAGGGACTATTTACAAGGTCTTGTAATGACAGGATGAGGGGTACTGGATTTAAACTGGCAGAGGGGAGATTTAAATGGGATGTTAGGAGGAAGTCCTTTACGGTACTCCAGTCCTCTGATCATCTTTGTGGCCATCCTCTGGACTAGCTCCAACATTTCCATGTCTTTCTTGTGTTGGGGGTTCCAGAACTGCACACAGTACTCCAGGCGGGGTCTGATAAGAGCAGAGTAAAGGGGGAGAATCATCTACCTTGCCCTGCTGGCCACACTTCTCTTAATGCAGCCCAGGACACAGTTGGTTGTCTGGGCTGCACATAAGTCTCTCTTTCTCTTTTTCTCTTCCCCTTTGAGAAGGTAAAGGGGTTAATAGAGAGAATCTGTCACACATATAGTGGCTGGTCCAGCCCTAACCTTTGAAAGTTGCCATGAATCTTTTTTTTGGTGTAAAACGTGTGAATTCTTTTTATTACTCCATGTCTTTAATATCCAGATTTCTTCTTGCCTGCCTCATTTTATGCATTCAGTTGAAATGATAGCAAATACATTCTGGCTGAATGTCATATATATGGTGTATATAATAGAACTATGATTAACTGTATGAATAATTGCCAGTTGCAACTAAACAATTCAGATGGATAGTTTCATTAAGAAAACAACATGGGGTCATTATGAGGTTCTGGTCGCTGCCCCCAGTCTTAGATCTGAACCACCAATCTGAACTGGTGATAAAATATCCCAAGTAGGCTCACATTAAGCTGGATAATATGCAGGCTGCTTGATTTGTATTGAATATGTGTCTGGTGGCTGGAACCCACTGTAATGAACTAGCCCACAAATCACAGCTTAATGGGAATCTACTTATACATATTGCTTAATTAAAAGTTGTGAGCTTATTAACATGTGTCTTTGGCACTGAGCTTTGGGGATGTAATCTCAGTGCAAATAAGACTAGGTTGTAAAAGTTTTATAGATTGACAATGATATTCAATTCCATACCTTAATAACCCATCATTTTCTCAGAGCATGGGTCCTACCCTGTGTTTATTTGAAGCTGTGGCAAATTATTTGTTTTCAGTCCTTTACACTGAGAAACTTTGTGCACTTATTTTATCTCCTGAAAGCTGGTACTGCTGATGTTTCATCTGCTTCTCTTTTCTTGGTTCTTTCTAGCAATTCTGGCTGGCACACAAGCTCAGAGACTCTTTTTCATTCCAGAGGCACCCCATGGCACAACAGCATTAGTTAGGATCGTGCCAGTGTTTCCATTATAAACCTCTGTTTTCATGGGCTTATAACTACTGTAAAAATTTGCTTCAGGCTCAAACTTGGACTAGAAGGTCTGAGAGTGGGAGAGAACATTTTTGAACAATTAGAAGAAAAATCTGCAGTGTGTTGCTTTTTGCTTGGTTACAAGACTTTATTCATGTCTGTATAGCTAGTTTCAGGGGGAGCTCACTTTGCTGAGTTTTTGGGGTTTTTTTTTTCTTTATGTGACTTCCTAGCAGCACTGTTTCTCCTTCATCTCAGCTAATTATAGAATTGTTTAGGTTGGAAGTGACCTCAAAGATCATCTAGTTCCAACCCCCTGACTACCATAGGCAGGGACACCTTCCATTAAAACAGGTCACTCAAGGCCTCATCCAACCTAGCCTTGAATACCTCCAGGGAGAGAGCAGTCACAGCCTCCCTAGGCAACCTGTTCCTGTGTTTCACCACCCTTACTGTACCAAACTTCCTCCTAACACATACTTTACATCTCAACAGCAGTGATGGTTCTTCAGACAAACAGCGAGATGGGTAAGATTCTGGGCTGGCAGATCTGTCAGATCTTAGATAGTTTGAGACCAGTACAGCTTAGTCTAGCTTAAAGTTTCTCTGAACCAGCATAGACACTGACCAGCTCTGTGGTAACTCTTCCACTGAGTGCTATTACCAAGCCTGGATAGCTACCTGGTTGTGGAGATCAATGCTGTAGCAGAAAGTGCCTCACATCTGAGGTACCCTGCAAGAAAGCATCTTCTCCACTCTGGAGCTTGTGGTCAGTCACTGTCCACCATGGGTCCCAAATGCTATTGTGCTTCCAAGAGCTTTGGGCAGCATTCTACTGTTAGGAGAGATTTTAGTTGAGGGAAAGAAGGGTCTGTCTCTGGAGAGGGCTGCTGAATTGCTTAGATCTACTTTCTACCCCAGCCCTTTATAGGACATAGAATGCCATGATGGGATCCCAGCACAAGAAACTGAAGTCCAACAGCCAGCAGATCTGGACCAGGCTGTGACATTTCACAATCCTGCTTTGTACGAAGCCTGACACCACAGGTAGTGCCTGCCTGACTTGTCACAGGTGAGCATTATACACTAATGAAGTATTAATCACAAAAGACTAACTACTAGATATTTCTTCCTTGAGTAGGATGCAGATTAATATCTTGTAGCTGAAGAAATAAGTAGTGCTTTCAATATATATGCTAAAACAAACTGCATAACTACTCTATATTCACAGCAGTCAACATAACTGCATATGACAATTGAATAAGCCAAGTTGTAATAAAATACCCATGAAGGATTTTCTCTTTGTAGCCCACAAATTTTGAATTTTGCCCACAAACAGCTTTTCTTCCAGTTGCTTCATTTTTGCATTCATCAGCAGTTCTGACAGTTAAAAAAAAAAACAAAAAACAACATAAAACCCCCCAATAATTATTCCACTTTGGCACAAAACTCAGTTATTTTGAACAATTGATTAGAAAAAGATCAAGTCAGATGTGGTTTTAATTTCAGACTTCACAACTGTAGAGAAAAAAGGAGTTTTGAAACAAATGGTTGTTTCAACCTGAATTGGCAAAATGTTTAATTAAAATATGAAGGCACTGACAGAGCTGAGTGCTCTTGAAAGAAACTGCTTCCATATTTTCAGTCCATTTGATGCCATCTTTTTGCCTAACAAAAATTACCTCTGCTTTGACCCCAAAGCCACACTCTTAGGACCTGACTTAAGAAAGCAATTAAGTAACATCGAAGTCTGTAGAGATTGGAAAAACATTTGAAGTCTTGAACATGCAAAGTTTCGGGCTGGATTGCAGTGCTACAGGTTGGGGATAGAGTGGCTGGAGAGCAGCCAGGCAGAGAGAGACCTGGGGATACTGGTTGACAGCTGGTTCAACATGAGCCAGCAGTGTGCTCAACTGACCAAAAAGACCAGTGGCATCCTGGCCTGTATCAGGCATAGTGTGGTCAGCAGGATGTGGGAAGTCCTTCTGCCCCTGTACTCAGCACTGATTAGGCCACATCTTGAGTACTGTATCCCGTTCTGGGCCTCTCAATTTAAGAAAGCTGTTGAGGCTGGTGAGGGGGCTGGAGCACAGCCCTGTGAGGAGAGGCTGAGTGAGCTGGGGGAGTTCATCCTGGAGAAGAGGAGGCTCAAGGCAGACCTTATTGCTCTCTACAACTATCTGAATGGAGGTTGAAGCCAGGTGGCGGTTGGTGTCTTCTCCTAGGCACCCAGTGACAGAACAAGAGGACACAGTGTCACACTGTGACAGGACAGGTTTAGGCTGGATATTAGGAAGAAGTTCTTCACAGAAAGAGTGACTGGCATTGGAATGGGCTGCTCAGGGAGGTATTGGAGTCACCATCACTGGAGATGTTTAAAAGGAGGCTGGATGAGGCACTTAAAGCTATGGTTTAACTAGATGCTAGGTTGGACCTGATGATCTCAAAGGTCTTTTCCAACCTGGTTAATTCTGTGATTCCTTATGAACCTCATTCTTTAGAAATCTACTCTCTTTTAATTAATTTGATTAAGTAGCATTTTGCCTGAGACACCCTCCATTGTGAAGAAAAGGAAAGTAAGAAGAGCTAGTTGGCAGTTAGACTAATGAGGAAATGATAATTTCTCTAATACCCTGCCAGGGTCCAGTAAAATACTACTCGCATTAAAATAAAAGTTATATTTCCCTAATCTTCTAGAGATGTGTGATTCTTTCAAAATTATATTCAAATCAAAGACCTATTACTGCCCTGAGCCTCAGCCCATTTGTTCTAAGAGGTGTATTTGAATTCCATGAAAGAAAAATGAGAATTAATTACTTATGTGCTTTTGCATTGTATCATTTCCACAGGTTGGGGTTTTTTTCTGTTTAATAATAAAAATAAACTTACTTATTCCTTTGGAATATCCTCACCCATTAGGCAGTCAAGGATCACACTAGAAACATTTGTGTGTTATTTTATCTGCATAAGAAACACAGAGACAATAACCTCAGCCCTTGCTGTCTACTACCATTGAACAGTTAATCCATGAGCATCCTCACTTAGTTGCATCTCTCGTGGACATGATCATTGTGAGGAAACCTTTCTAAAGGGATCCAAAGAAATAGATGAACTGTCAAAGTTTGGGGCTCAGCTGGCCACTGGATGAGTGACAGATTCTCTCTATTCACCTTGCTCCCTTCACAAAGGGAAAGAGAAAGCAAATGAGGCAGAGTGATGGGTTGGAAAAGAAAACTATGACAGCTTTAATTAAAATAATAACACTAAAATTAATTGCATACAAATATATGCAAAACTAATATCAAACCCACCTCCCTGATGGCAGTGATGTCACCATCACCACTGACACTGGGAGCAGACACTGGGGAACTCCCAGTCTCCATTCAGTGGCAGATGTGAACCACATTCAGGAGCTGGATCCAGATACTCAGGGGTTTGGACTGAAGGCAGAAGAGACAGAGTCCTTCTTGGATGCTGGCCATTGAAGAAGGGGCTTGACTCTCATAATTCCTCAGCTTTAAACTGGATGTGACATAGATGGAATGAAATGCTTGCTGGTCAGCTTGGGGTCACCTCTCCTCCACACCCCTTCCCACAGGTGCAGCCTTTTACTTTCAGTGTCCCAATGAGAAGAAGAAGATTTAACACTGGCCTTGGTCTTCATAGAAGCAAGTCTAAGCAAGAGCCTTTCTGCACCCCAGCCCTTGGTCGTAACCAACCGTCAGTGTTATCGCTGCTGGAAACATCCACTGTCCATGAAAGCATGCCATTAATTGTGCCACCATGCAGAAGAGACTGAGCTTAAGAAGTCAAATCACTGAACAGAATTAGTCCCATTCTAGCTCAAGCCATACCAGTGAGGCAGCTAAGGTGCAGCTAAACTTTTGAGATAATTAAGATGAACAAGATAGGGCCACAGGTGTAAAGCTCTGAGAAAAGACTTTTGTGCAAATAGCTCCCGTTAAAAAACAAGCAAACAAAAAAAACCTCAACCAACAACAGCAACAAAACCCCAACCAAACAAAAAACCAAACAAGCAAAAAAAACCCCAACCAACCCACTAGTGGTTCTCTGGATATCTGAGCTCATGAATGAAAAATTGAAATGTGCCTTTGTTCTCTCAAATTCTTGAGCTTACTTTGCAGGAACTGGAGGAATAAAAGGTAAATTTTCATTTATTCACTCATGGTCTTAGAGAAAATCAGCCCAGTGAAGAGATATTTATGTTCTGTAAATGTTCTATAACTGTTGAAAAACAATTAAGAAATGTATTCTGAACTTAAGCAGAACCATAGAAAATGCAGAGCATCTAGTGTTAAATCCACATTCCCATCTGGGCATATCTAGAACATTTATTGAAGGATTTACAGTCTAAATGCTGATGATCATATTGTTTATTTTCTAGCCTGTCATGAACATACCTGGAAGTGGAAGGGCTGTCTTCATCCACCATGCAAGCACAACTGAAGTGTTGCCAGCGCAGGCTTTTCTGTGTTGTCCTACTAATCCCTGCACCCCTAGAGGTAGGATGATGCTCTCTGTCCTAGAGAACTCTGGACAACTGTTGTAAAACCCTAACAACCATGATACTGAATAGGAGTAGGACTGTGTCCTACTTCTGAGGAATGAGACAGAAGTGCCTGTATTTTGCGTTAGCCACTGGGCAAAAACACCTAGAGTCTCAGCTCAGTGCCCAGAGAGGACAAAGGGAATATTTCAGTTAGCTTCAATTGTGATCTTTTGTGCTCTTGGGCTAGACTTTTATCAACTGAAAACTCTCAAAGAGATACCTGTGCTGCAACAGATCTCCCTCACCTCTGATGCAACTACTTAAACTTAACTGGTCCGTAAATATTGGAGTGGCAAAGCTGTAACTGAATCCTTATGTTCAAGGGATAGTATTTGCTGTGTTTGAAGCCAGTCTCTACAACACACAGCATGCAAAATACTGGTCCAAATCTGCAAACAGGGCAAATGGCTTCTAAGGTTCTTTGGGGAGCTCTGCTTAGACTGCTGAAATGTACTGAAAATCTGAGGCAATCAGCCTCATCAGCACCTTTGGGTAGTGCTGCACTTGGTAGAAAACCCTTCCACAGTCATAGCCAGGAGTGAGGCAAAGTTGCCCAGCCCTCCTTGTCAGGTCTCCTTGCTTTCATTATGCTTACATCAAAGTCTATTTCAAATGGTGAAAAACTTCTCACCATTTTGTTAGATTAAGGATTGCAAACAAAACCTTAAGAATAGCTGCAATTAAATCCTCTAAATTAACCTTTCACAAAGCAAGCAGATATAACTTGAGTCAGTGCTTTGCTCTTTCCAAACTTGAAAGTGCCAAGGTAGAGGGAGGAAAAAAAAAAAATAAATATTTTTTTTTAAAGTACTTAAGCTCTATTGAGAGGCAAAACTCCTGGTATTCTCACATCCAATTCATAGGGTTTCTTATCTCACAGTGTAGGAGCAGAAGGCTTGAATAAGCACCCTGACATCTGAGATTTGCTAATTGCTGGCTATAACGAGCACCTGATGCGCTAAGATAACACAATTCCTTTTCACCCTTCCCTTGTGAGGGCACATTAGGTTGTGTTTCTTGATGCTAAATAGAAGACAAAGAGTGACTACTGCTGCCAGAAGAAATAAAATCAAGATATCTCCCAATAACTAGAGAGCCAATATATGTCACTGCTCTTGCTCCCTCTGCTCTTGACATCATTTAAGGAGTTCTGTGTGAAACCACCTGGGAACAACAGAGACAGACAGCAATCAAGGCAGCCTTTCCCAAAGAAGCAACTGTAAATCTGACAGAGAATGAGTTTATTTACTCCTTTGCTTCTTCAGACCTTCACAAAGCCATTTGGGAATTACACTAGGAAGGATATGTGGATATGGCCACTGTGAACTCTATTTACCAGGAAAAAAAATTCTTACATTTCTTATTGCAAACAATCAGCAAACAAAGCTTCCTTGGGAATGAAAAATATCAGGGATTTTATCACCAGCATCTCAAAATGTAATAAACCAAACAGTTTATGATAAGAAAGAGCTTACATTTAGGCAATGAGCTCACTTAGCACTGCTGGCTCCATGTTTCAGGGGATCTGAAAAGAGCTACTTCATAAAAAAGCAAAACCTGAGTAAAGCAAAGTACTGAATACAGATTGCAAGGTCTTCAACAGACGGCTCTCTACTGTCCCTGAACTTGTGGCATCAGTTGTGCTTTAGAAAATCCCTCCTGCCTTTTCTACATCTGCACTAGTAATTGGCAACAGAGGTCTTACCTTTAAGAATTGCCCACGCTCTGCTCTCATCAGAACCCACCTGGAGTACTGTGTACAATTCTGGAGCTCCCAAGCACATTGAACTGTTGGAGTAAGTTGAGAGGAGGACCACAAAGATGATCAGAGGGCTGGAGTACCTCTGCTATGAGGACAAGGTACGAGAGTTGCGGCTGTCTAGCCTGGAGAAAAGAAGGCTTCCAGGAGGCCTTCCAGGATCTGAAAGAAGTCTACAGGAAGGCTGGGGAGGGACTACTGACAATGTCTTGTAATGACAGGATGAGGGGCAATGGGTTTAAACTGGAGGAGGGGAGATTTAAAAGGGATGTTAGGAAGAAGTTCTTTACAGTGAGGGTAATGAGATACTGGCATGGGTTGCCCAGGGAGTTTGTGGCTGCACCCTCCCTGGGGCNAGGTCTTACCTTTAAGAATTGCCCACGCTCTGCTCTCATCAGAACCCACCTGGAGTACTGTGTACAATTCTGGAGCTCCCAAGCACATTGAACTGTTGGAGTAAGTTGAGAGGAGGACCACAAAGATGATCAGAGGGCTGGAGTACCTCTGCTATGAGGACAAGGTACGAGAGTTGCGGCTGTCTAGCCTGGAGAAAAGAAGGCTTCCAGGAGGCCTTCCAGGATCTGAAAGAAGTCTACAGGAAGGCTGGGGAGGGACTACTGACAATGTCTTGTAATGACAGGATGAGGGGCAATGGGTTTAAACTGGAGGAGGGGAGATTTAAAAGGGATGTTAGGAAGAAGTTCTTTACAGTGAGGGTAATGAGATACTGGCATGGGTTGCCCAGGGAGTTTGTGGCTGCACCCTCCCTGGGGCTGTTCAAGGCCAGGTTAGATGAGGCCTTGAGTGACCTGTTCTAGTGGGAGGTGTCCCTGCATATTATGGAGGGTTGTTGGAACTGGATGGTCTTTGAGGTCCTTTCCAACCTAAACCATTCTATGATTCTATGAAATTAATCTTGTTGCTATTAGATGAATATATGTCATGCACTTGTTAACCTTCTCATATGTGATGGCATTTAGCAGTGCTGAAGTTTGGTGTAACTCACCAAGTATGTCACTTCTTATATTAAGCAGTGACCATCTGCAGATTCTGAGAGTTCAAGTGACAGACTCAGATTTATACAAGAAAGATGCAGGCAGAGCAAACTCCCTTGCCAGCACAGAAATCCTCAGGACCAATCTAGCACCAGGCTGGAAGCAGCAGAGCACAGTGCTGTCAAAGAATCATAGAATGGCTTGGGCTGAAAGAGACCTTTAAGGGTCATTTAGTTTAATCCCCTTCATTAAGCATCTTCAACGTCATCAGATTGCTTAGAATTCCAGCCAACCTCACCTGGAAACTTTCCAGGGATGTGGCATCTGCCACCTCTCTGGGCAACCTGTGTTGTAGTACCTTCACTGCAAAAAAATTTCTTCCTTATTTTTAGTCTAAACCTCACCTCTTTCAGTTTAAAACCATCATCCTTTCTCCTGTCACAACAGGCCCTGCTAAAATGTCTTTCTTATAGGCCCCCTCAAGTGTTGAAAGCCTGTAATGATATTTCCACGGAGCCTTCTCCACGATGAACAACCCAAATTCTTTCAGCCTTTCATCACAGTAGAAGGTTCTAGCCTTTGGATCATTTTGATGGTCTTTGGTTCTGCTTCAATAAGTTCATGTCCTTCTTCTGCCTGGGACTCCAGAGCTGGTTACAACACTGCAGGAGAGCTTTGAGCAGAGCTGAGGGGCAGAATCCCCTCCCTCAACCTGATGGACACTACACTTGGCTTCTGGGCTATGAGTGCACGTTGCTGGCTCACATCCATCTTTTCATCCACCAGTACCCTCAAGTCCTTCTCTGCAGGGCTGCTCTCAATCCTATCATCTATGCCCATAATGAGGTGTCCTGTTTGTCAAATAAAAATATATCATAGGCCCTGATCTTCATGAAGACTGATCCCTGAGTAAGCCTCTGCTCAGTCTGCGAGTGGGTGGGATTAGATACCTGCACATATGTAGCTCCAGGAGTAAGGCTTATTTATGCCTTTGCCTACAGAAATTTTGTTAACTTCTTGGGAAGACATTTTTGTGGTTATCTAGCTGGCAAACTTTGTGCTGCTTAGCATGCTGGTATTTACTGGTCTCTACTGAATTTGTGGGAGGACTTTTTTTTCTGGGTTTAATGATTCTTGACCTGTATTTCCATTAACATTTTAGATGACAACACTGGGATGAAAAGCACTTCGAAATGTGGTATGGATATTACTGTGTGGTTTCGGTTTCTACATATGTGAGCCTCGGTTAAGGCTGTACATATGAGCTGCTGAAACAGTTTCCAACTGCTCCTTAGGGCTTGGCTGTTGATTTGTGCATGTCTGACTTTCATCACTCCTGTGCAAAGTGGAATTCATACCAAATTTATCAATATTTTTCACAGTTTCAAGGCTTCAGATGAATTTCAAAAGCGATGTGTTCACAAGCAACAGCAATGTTAGTGACTTTCTGGGAGAGAAGAAAGGGTAAGCTCCTGCATTCACTGCAATAACTACTTGATATTAGTTCTGTGATTGGCTTCTGTTGCTTCATTGCCTCTTTAGACCTATTTTCCTCCTACCCTAAAATACCAGGTTCTCTCTGCTGTTTCTGAAGCGTCTCAGATCTGCTCTGAAGACCACACAGATTGCAAACTCTTTTCATTTTCTTGGGATAACCTCTCCCTCTCTCTCTCACCATCACTGCCCAGCTTCCTGGGCTATTGGTCTCTCCCTTTAGATCCTCATGGTGACGTCATATTTTTGCCTTTACAACTCTTCATCTTTTCAAGAACGTGCCAGCTTCTCATAGCCCATCCAAGCCACCCGCAAGAGAAATCTTATCTGCCCGTTGCTTTCTCTATGTTACTACTCTCCAAGCATCTCCTCAGCTTTCTGCATCAAGCATTTCTGTTGGCTTACACACACCACTGGGTTTTTTTTGCGATGCTCAGAAGCACTACTGCTCTTCTCACAATTCCTGCACAACTCTGCTTTATGGCTTTCCTACAAATTCCTCCTTCAAGTTTCTGTTTTACTGCAAAAAGCTCAGTGAAAGTATGACATGAATTTACTGTTACTCTGAGAAAAAAAAAAAAAAATTACTTTGTTATCTGTTTGTGCTTCCCCATCTGTCTGCCTGTCTGACTTTATCTTTTCTGTCTATCACTTGCATTCAGAGCCCACACACAAGTTTCTTGTGGCACAGACCGTATCATTTTCCTGGGGATATGGATCCTTCAGCAGAAAAGCCTGTTCCTGGGAAATGCTGACCCAGCAACAGAAGGTATCTGGCTCCAAGTCTTTGTTATTCTCTTATCCTGTTATTTCTGGAGACCATTATGGTTTCGTTCCCTTTCTTTGCATTGTAAAATGAAATCTGACTTTGTTTATTCATGTGGCTAAGAATGGCTTTGAAGAGCAATGATGGGTCCCACCTAGCTCCTGATACTTAGCTGTCTGTGGATAGGTTAATGAAATAGAGGAAACTACAGTGCTACACAGCAGAGATAATCCTAGTGGTGACATCACTGCACATCTTAGTTGGCAGAATAAACCCTAACAAAGTAGCCAGCACTGCCATGCAATATTTACACTTAAATCTGAATCAGGGCATGCATATGGAAAACTGTATGTGATGACATTGCAGATTGCCTTTCTTTCTTATTTCCCCCCCACATCCCCCCAAATAGGTCCTTCAGGCTAGCAGCTGGATTGGTTTTTAAGATAGGAGCTTCTTAATCTGGACAGATGTAGCTCTAATCAGAAGTTAATTTGCAGGGATATTCACATATGCAAATCATGTCACAATGCTGAAATGCAAACCACGTAATGACTGGAAAATGTTATACCCATAAATCATAGTACCACGATCATCAAAATTTCCACTCAGCCAGGACAAATTCAACAGCATTTATGTCTTTCCAGCTTTTAGCCCATAAAAAATCTGTGTTTTTGGAGAGTGTGTTACACTGGTGATCTTAAAACTCCCAAGTCTGGTATAATGAGTCCTCAAGTGCGTTATAACTTACCAGTAATTACATTTCAACATTTCTGCTTTCAGCAGTTAGTGTTTTATTCATAAACATTTAAACACTGAATTAGGCATAAAGTAAGAATGTTGGCAACAACCCGGCTTAATTTCATTAACTGTTAGGTAAACGAAGTATTGCTTCTTCAAATAATCCTTGGTTTGAATGCTAAAGATGTAATGAACTTCATGGTTCATAGCATCTGACATTGCTTAATTAATGGGTGCATTTATAGTANCACAAACTTATCGAGTTTCTCAAAAACATGATAGTAAATAAATAGCACAGGTGAAACAAATGGCACAAGAAAAAAAAAAACAAAAAACCTACCAGGAGAAACATTAATGTCACAGCTTTGAGTTTCCACAGCTCACACATTTCGAATGGAAAACATGACAAAATGTTTCTCAGCGTCTTTTTTTTCTTTTCTCTTTACAGTAGATGTGGTTAAGTCTATATATGCCCACACACCTCTGTGAGTCTGTTCATATTACAGCATGTGAAGGGTGAATGGCGTCCACATTTTCCATGCCTGTTTGAGTTCCTCTCCCTCTCTCTCACACACACACATAAACACACACACAAGGTATACATAATTCAGATTTAGGAGCAAGCACAATAAAGCTAAGAAAAGGTTGCGCTTAATATTACACATGTTTAGTCTTGGGGCAAATCTTCTCCTAACTGAAGCCAAACATTGGAGGCAAGGGAATTCAGCACAGGTTTCCCAGCCTGTCCAAGAGATTACTTCTGAAAGCCAAAGTGGTGCGTTGAGAAGTCGATGCTGAAGAATAACTGAGCTCTGAGTGGAAAGAGGTCTCCTGTGGCAGTTTAAGAAAGGCTGAGGAAGAGAAACAGCTGTTTCTGGATTATCCATTACCTTGGAGCGAAGATTGCATCCTTCCTAGTCCTTTTCTTGCTGTTCGGTGTATCCCAAGCAACAGTGCCATACGCTGAAGCAAACGTCCCTATCCCAGCACTCCAGGTTCCAGTTCCCCCATCTTTCTCCCTTACACTGATGACTACCCCACATTAGCAGCACACTTTATTTCAAGAGCTCTTGTAGGAAGCCTTTGCCATTTTAGGGGGTTTGGTTTCAGTTATCAAAGCATTTCGTTGTACATTAAGGAATGCAGAGCGCAGGCAACTTGATGGCTTTCACAACCCTGCTTCCATTTCCTGGTGCTTTAAGGCAACACTTAGCTTTTTACTCTCCAGCCCCTTATACTCTCTACATCTGCTATTCTAATGCCTGCATTCATCAGCAGACTGGCAATAATAAATTTTCTTCTTTCCTTTCTCTTTTCTTTCCAAAGTCTCTCCCTTGCTCACACGTTTGTCATTTCTTTGTTGTTGACTGCTGACTGGCCAAACCTCCATGAACAATAATTCCATTATAATGTAAGCCAGGGGCATGGCTGGCTTTATGGTTTGACTGGAGGCAGGTGAAAGAGTGGAAAGGAGATTATTTTAAACTCTTAATCATCACTCAGCTTTTCTTCAATATTCATCGACAAGCTTTGTGAAAAATGAATTTTTTTTCTTGGAGCTCAGGCACTCTCCCAGACTCCTATTTCTTGGTATTAGCCCAATAGTGCCCTTCTGAGGGTGTTTCTGCAGCCTTCTGGACACAAACCTTTGGCCCATACAGTCCAGCAAGGCCTGGCTTGCAAACCAGTAAACTTACACCAAAATATAATTTACATCACCAAGGCCTGAGAGGCATGACAAGCAACAGCTGAGTGCATGAATCACGAGCCCACATCCTCACACAGTGCAGCTGAGTTTGTTATGTGGATGGCAAGTCTAAAACTTCAATTGCCGCTTGAGAAATGCTAAGAAATTCTGAGTGATTCCATCTGATTCAGAATTATTGAATCATAGAATGATTGGATTGGACCATAATGGTCATCTAGTCCAACCCCCCACCTGGAGTCAGCAGGGGCATCTTCAACTAGATCAGGTTGCTCAGAGCCCTGGCCAAACTGATCTGGATTGTTGGTGTTGGTTAGTCTGAAGAAAAAAGGCTGAGGGGAGAGGGGAGAGTCTCTTGCTTTCTACAACTACCTGAAAGAAGGTTGTAGAGAAGTGGATGTTGGTTTCTTCTCATAAGTCACAGGTGGTAGGACAAGAGGAGATGACCTGAAGTTACATTAGGGGAACATTAGGTGAGACATTAGGAAAAAACTTCTATGCCAAATGGGTTATTAAAAACTGGAATAGGCAGCCCAAAGAAGTGGCTGAATCACCATCCCTGGATGTACTTAAAAGCTGTCTGGATATGCTGTTCAAGCATATGGTTCATTAGTGGCCCTGGTAGAGTTAGGTAATGGTTGGACTTGACCTTGAAGGTGTTTTCCAACCATAGAAATTCTGTGATTTTGGGTTTCTGTGCTGAGCACGCCAGAGCCGGATACAGCATTCCATGAGAGGTATCATCAGAATGGAGTAGAGGGGAAGAATTCCCTCTCTTGACCTGCTGCCCACACTGTTTTGGATGCAGCTCAGGATACAGTTGGCCGTTTGGGCTGCAAATGTGTATTGCTGGTTAGCATCCAGTTTTTCATCCACCAGTACCCCCAAGCTCTTCTCCACCAGGCTGCTCTCAGTCCCTTCATCTCCCAGCATGCATTGATATTGAAAGTAAATAGATTAGTCAAAAATAGAGGTGGTGTTGTAAGGTAATGTGTCTTTCTCCTTCTTCAGCATGAGGGTGGTGAGACCCTGAAACAGGTTGCCCAGGGAGGTGGTGGAAGCCCCATCCCTGGAGGTTTTTAAGGCCACACTGGATGAGGCTCTAGACAGCCTGATTTAGTGTGAGGTGTCCCTGCCCATGGCAGGGGGGTTGGAACTAGATGATCCTTGTATGATTCTATGATTCTAATTGTTTTAGTAGCTGTTGTCTTTTACAGTGGAAGAAGCAGAAAGGCTGAGGATTAAGCTATTGACATTGATTTATATTATATAATATAAATTTAAAAATAAGGGATTTGAAATTCAAAACTAAAACTAAGAGAAGAAAATAGAATGAATACCAGACGATTAAAGGGCTTCTTCTCTTGTCCTCTTCAGCCTGCATTTACTGATCTGAGAAACTGTTTGCAAGTGTTTTGATCATGGGTTTAGATTTTCAGTGTATTTTGTCTCAGAAAATATCTTCAAATCACTAAATATTTTTTTTTCAGAGCAATATAATGAGGTTTTTGGACGGTATAGGCAGAAATGTGATTATCTATGATAACAAATTCTCAGTAATGTAAACATTTTCTGCTAAAGCTTCCTCTTCTCCAGGCACATAATCTAATTCTCATTGATTTCAAAAGCAGTTTGGTTTCATTTGATCACTGGATATTAAACGGCTCCTGAAGTTATAAAAACCCCAAAGCTTTGCTAGAAATAATTTCTGTTTCCTTGGCAGACTGTAACAATAACAACAATTATACATAAACCTGAATCTACGCACATTTCCTTCCCATTTTTATACCTTCAGTCATCTGGAGCTCTTCAAACATTTTGTGCAGGTGACTGAAAAAATACTTAGTTTTGTTTTGCAGGCACAAAGGAAAGATATGGTTAAAGTTGGCAAAGAAAAGAAGAATATTGTGAAGCTTTCACTGAGAGTGAAAAAAAAAACCCAACCACAATTATATGAAAACTGCTCTGAGATTCGACCAAAGTAGACTTCATTTTTTCCTCAGCATTTTTACCTTTTAACGTTTATCTATCTAATTTAATTTTTTTTTTCTATTTTTACTTTTTCTTTATTTTTTTCCAAACTCTCAGGCCTCCTTGAGCCAATATTTGGATCCTCATAGCACCCTGAGCAGTGTTCTTGATGTTAAATTGGACAATTGGTGGAGCATGTCTTCCAAGCATGTGCTTTCTCTGCCTAGATATGATCTTTTATGGGTCTGTCATTTCTAAGGGTCTAATTCTGATCACCCTGCTCCCACCCAGTGTGCTTTTCTATAGTGCACCAGGCAGTTGCCAATCCACAGCCTGAAAAAAAAAAAGAACCTCAGGGCACACACCTTGCTCTCTACAACTCCTGAAAGGAGGCTTTAGGAAGTTGGTAGTTGGTGTCTCTTCTCCCAAATAAGAAGTGATAGGACAAGAGGAAAGAGGCAGAATAGGCTTAAATTGGAGATTAGGACAAATGTCCTCACCAAAATAGTTGTCAAGCTGACAATAGTGAAGCGTTAGAATACCTGGAGAGATGTGGTGCTGAGTGACACGGTTTAGTGGTCACCTGGCAGAGCTGGTTAATAACTGGGTTTGATGATCTTAAAGATGTCTTTCAACCAAGATGATTTTATAGCATTGGAAACACCTGCTTTTTTTTCAATCAGTATTAATGTTTCTTACTTGAGTGGTGAATCTTGATGTTTGTCAGGCCTTCTTGACTCATTCTGGAACTCACAGAATGGCTTATTTCCCTTACAATGGCTCCCAAATATGTGTCTGTTTGCACAGAAGAGATATAGGCTCAAAGCTTCTGTCGTCTCCTTTGGTCTATGTGAAAAACATATGGAGGTGATCCTGTGATTGAAAATGAAGATTCCTCTAAACACGTTCCTGGGAAAGTATTTGACTGGTCTGCAAAGGGATCACAGTTAATTCTAACTAAAGAGCACTTTAAAACTATTAGGAGGTAGTAATTTTAGCAGTTCTACAGATAATTAAAATGTCATTTTCTAAAACACCCTCACTGGAGGGTGTTTTTTTTTCCCTTTTCTTTTCTTGATGAAAACATTTAATTGCTCTGATGAGCCAGGGCTACTTTCTGGATGAGATGTAATTTGTATACCCTGATCACAGTATATACAGCTATTTTTCATATTTGCTGATGAACGTATTCCCTGCCGTTCTAATCAGTCACCTCTAACTGACTGTGTCTCACTGCTGGTGCTCTGGTTTTACTGTAACATGACCTCACACTTTGTGATGCCCTTCTGATAGAAACAGCTTCTGTTATTTTACCTCTCACATGACACCAGCAACTGAAGCCCCAGCTCACAGCATCAGTGAGGTTTGCTTTGATTTTGGTTGGAGAATGTGTTCTGGCATCACCCATCTGTGTGCTAAAAAAAACAGTCTCTCTAACGAGTAAGTGAAAGCCTTGCCTGCAAATGCCACCAGCACTTGTCAATGCTTGTGTTCTGGTTTGGCTGGGACAGAATCTTTAGCCAGCTATGGGCTGCAGGCAGTTAGCAGTTTGGAGTCAGTTAAGGCAGCTGATCTGAGTTGGCTACAGGTGTGTCCCAGCCCATAAACTATAAAAGAGGAAATTTGCTAAGAGTGGGAGGTCCTCCTGAACCTGTTTTTGTTCTTCTCTCCTTCTGGAGAGATTTTCTTACCATTCTGCTTCCGATGAATGCTTTCTTGTTCATTGTGATCACTGTGTACTCACTGGGCTGAGTATAATTTACTTCATATTGGTGTTAGTTTGGTTGCTTCATTCAAATCCACTTTCCTTTCAATGTGAGGCTCTCTTTTTTCCCAGTCCCTCTTTTCTGATGGAAAGTGGTCACTGGGTGATAGAACAACTTCACTATCCTGGACATGGAGTTGAGTGTAGGCAACTTGAAAGGCTAAAAATAGCTGAAGTGATCAAAGAATGGGAGACTTCTCTTCCCATCCCAGATGCTGAAGTGAGTCATCTCCTCTACCAAGCAGCTATTCCTCACACAACACTCCATGAGCACGTGGCATGGTAAGTAACAACAATATCCATCTATTTTTGTTGTGTTGGTCCNTTTTTTTTTTTTTTTTTTTTTTTTTTTTTTGATAAATTATTTTCCTATCTTGCCTGCATAGTGACACGGGTAAATCAGGTATCTGGTCAATGTGCAGCACACTGGCAGTCTTGCCTGCCTTTAGATCTTGCCTGTGTAACAAATCCAGCTCAACTGATATTTTGAAATCACAGTGTTGTTTGTGGTAAGGTACTATTGTTATTGTCTTGTGATTGAAGTTGTTGTTGCATCATCTTTTTTCCTTTGCACTGTGCAAAAGCAGGTCAGGTCAGAAATTTTAGTTGGCACCTCGGATTTGGAAAGCTTTGACTGTAGCTTTTGATGAGCAGCATGCATGGGCAGCAATTTTCTCACCTTAAACTAGCTTCCTTTTGGGATAGAATCCCAGCATGGCAGATTTTGGAAGGTACCTTTGGACATCCTCTCTTCCAGCCCCTGGGCTAAAGCAAAGTCACCCAGAGCAGGTTGCCCAGGATTGCAAACCTGGGCAGGTTTAGAATCTTTTCAGCAAAGGAGACTTTATAACCTTTCCAGGCAGTCTGTTCCAATGATCTACCACCCTCACAGGAAAGAAGTTTGCCTTGTACATGTAAGAGTTCAGTTTTGTTGTGGTAATAAATCATGGCGAGTGCCACTATAGAGCTTTGAAATTCATTCAACATCAAGGTTTGCATTATCTCATCACATCCATGGGAGCCACTAATCAGTCATTATCATCTATCACTTTATATTCCTGTTCTTGTTTTCTTCCTAGAACAGACACAGAACACACTAGACACATTCTCTGTGTTTGAACTCTCTTTTTTATTTTGAGGGAGTTGTTTTGCCCTAAGGACTATCGTAGCAACATTAAGCTTCTGCCCATGGTGAAACAGCTCAGTAAATAACCCTTTGACATGCTGCCTGGCACATCATTGCTGTGAGAAAGTAGCTGCTGGTGGCTTAACTGCTGGGACCACTGTAAAATTAACTCCTCTTGGCCTTTTCAATTTTCAGACTTCATGTGAGAGTGCCTATAGAAACCCCAAACTTGAATATGTATCCCCAAGAGTTCTCACGGATGCCTTGAACATTTTTATTTGCTTTATAGTAGTTCCCAGGAGCACGTGCCAAGGACTGGGTACCCCTTGTCATAAAAACATGAAACAGAGTGTCTCTAAGCAAAAAGCATCCATGGCACAGAGCACCAGATTGCCAGCAGTGACTCATTGGCTCTCTTTGCTCACACTTTTGGTGCCTTGAATAACTTGACGAGGCCTTTGAACTAGGGAAAAGAAAGACTTGGTGCTGCCTAGACTTTTCCAAAACATGCCTGGCCCTGACAACTACAGAGTGTGGCTTTCCCCTCACTTGTAAGCTTGGGCTGGAAGGGGTCGTGGTGTTCATGCTTATGTCCCAACCTGCATCCAACTTCCTGGCTTTCTTGAACTTTTTTTCCCTACATGCAGCAACCTGTGATGGTTGGCAAAGAGAAGGAGTGCCCACACCTGTGTGGTTGTGACCATAGGTAAATTTCTGCTGACACAAGCAACGGTGTCCTTTTGAGTCACCACGAAAAATTGACCTCACCCAGGATGACTTGTACTTTTAACAGCTAGAGGACTCATTATTCATGTGAGATTCAGCCTTTTTCACCTTTTGGCTCAGCACAGTCATGGCCTACAGGAAAAGGGGGATAATCAGGACACCCTCCTATCACTTGTTGCCCATTCTTCATCTTTCTATGCTCCAGGGCTTCCCCTGTCCCACAACACAATAGCATTCAGGATGTCGTAACAGAGAATCGTGGAATCATTTTGGCTGGAAGACACCTTGCAGACTATCAAGTGCAACCACTAACCCAGCACTGCCAGGTCACCAGTAAACCATGTCCATCAGTACTGCATCTATTATTTTAAGTCCCCCCAAGGGTGGTAACTCCAGAACTTTCCTGTTCAGTGCTTTTTGTATGTAGCAAGAGTCCACTATGACTTCACGGATGTTGGCTTTGTCACCTTTGCATTTATGTAAATGCAGACCTGTGAGTGCTGGCATGATGCCAGCCAGACCCTCTCCCTTTTCCAGAATGGCTGAGATGATTGACACATCTTATGATATTAAACTGTCTGATATGCTTGCCATTACTGAGAAAACCCAGAAGGTAGCTCTCTCCTGACATTGTCCCTCTTGCCATGTCCTAAAACACTACTAGAGTCCTTTCTTGATAGACAAAATGAATTAGAGTAGAAAGTTTGTGGCCAACTGGGCAGATTTACTCACTAAGTCTTCCTGGGAATAGAAATTTGGCCCTTTGTCAGTTTTTATTGTACTCTGCTGAAAACTTCAGGTTCAACTGAAAAATAAGCAGTGTTACAGTCAGAAATAATTTGTCTCGTTTTTAAGCATTCAAAAAGGTAGAAAAGAAAGAGAAAATAAAATAAATTATCCTATTCACACAGCTTTCAGAGACGTAGGTCTGGAGTAAAAAAGGAATTGCATTCCACAAAAAGCATGGCAGTATATGGATTGGAAATAAGAATAAACAAATAAGCAAGGCTACAAATGAAAAAAAAAAAGTTTTAATCAGAATTGCTCCATTAATTAGGGAATATTTATGTACTGGGGAGGTTGATTTCTAACTTATGAAGTGACACAACATCTAGGAGCACTACTGACCATGACCAAACTTAAAGCATGACTCCTCTATATCTCTACTGCATTTTAGAATTTAGTGGAATCCTAGTGGAAGCTCAATATAACTCATATTTCCAATAGGAACAAGGAAATAATAGACTTGTTGCTAGACTTTTTCTCCACAGTTGTCTTGATTTGTTTGGATGACCACAAATTAAATCTATTCTAGCTGAGTTCTGACTAGAAAACTACATTTCATGAAAGAAGATAGAATAGGGCAAAATTTTCCACCACTTACATTGAAACATTGCTTTGAAGACTGTTTCTGTGACTGGAATCCCAGTGGTGTCAGTGTCATAAAAGGAAGAGCTAGATCTGTACTATATTCTGTGTTATATTTTGATGTCATTTATGTAATTTTTGGCCTTGATCTTTGTTAGCACTAATTAACATGAGCCTGCAGTGTGCACACGCGGCTCAGACAGCCAACCGTGTCCTGGGCTGCATTAAGAGAGGCATTACCAGCAGGGCAAGGGAGGTGATTCTCCCCCTTTACTCTGCTCTTGTCAGACCCCACCTAGAATACTGTGTGCAATTCTGGAGCCCCCAGCACAAGAAGGACATGGAACTGTTGGAGAGAGTTCAGAGGAGGGCCACGAAGATGATCAGAGGGCTGGAGCAGCTCTGCTATGAGGACAGGCTGAGAGAGTTGGGGCTTTTCAGCCTGGAGAAGAGAAGGTTTCGGGGAGACCTTATAGCAGCCTACCAGTATCTGAGGGGGGCCTACAGGAGGGCTGGGGAGGGGCTGTTCACAAGGTCTTGTAATGACAGGACGAGGGGGAATGGGTTCAAATTGGCGGAGGGGAGATTTGAACGGGATATTAGGAAGAAATTCTTCACAGTGAGGGTGGTGAGGCACTGGAACAGGTTGCCCAGGGAGGTTGTGTCTGCTCCCTCCCTGGATGTGTTCAAGGCCAGGCTCGATGAGGTCTTGAGCAACCTGATCTAGTGGGAGGTGTCCCTGCCTATGGTGGGGGGTTGGAACTGGATGATCTTTGAGGTCTCTTCCAACCTAGACCATTCTATGATTCTATGATTCTAATTTCCCTGACCATAATGCCATGCTTAGATTAAATCTTGCCTAACAGCAAACCATTAGCTTATTGCTGACCTAGGATCACTGTGACAATCTGGTTAAGAACAGTTGTAAATTCCCTTCTGCAGAAATGCACATGAAGATGTAAATCCAAACCGGTCCTAATATTAGGTGATTTTCAGATTACATTATGCACAACTTGCTATATGTCAGATCTGTCCAAAAGTAAGTCCACAGATCAAACAGACTTGTACCTTCTTACCTTGGAATTTAAGTTTAGCTCAGAACACCAATTAGAGAAAGCAGAGCTGGTGTTCAGCCCTACTAACAACAAAACAAAATGCTGAGAATCAGACCATTTTTCTGACAGAATGGGCCAAATACTGCCCTCAGTTACATTCCCAGGCCTCAGATAACATGAGTATAATTGAAAGCAGTTTTGGTTCAATATTTCTTGTATTTTAGAACCCATGGAGCAATCAAGCAGTATGACCTTTTGAGGTCCACCAAAGAAGCAAGTTCTGCTCTGTATGGGATTCAGACTAATCAATATCTTATTACGATCACAGCCTGTTTTCTTTTACAACAGAAACATACTGGGAATAGCCTGGGTAAAACACTACTCCTTGCAGTGGCTGAGACCCAGCAGATTCACAAACTATTAGCTTGTTAAATCTATGCTTTTCAATGAAATTACATGGAAGTTAAAGCTGTATTGCACAATGTGATAGAAAGCATCCCCAGTCTTAACTCACTCAAGCAACTCTCATTTAAACCAAATCTCCAACCGATAGCCAAGAAGACTTGGTGAGAGCTTAGGATGCTACCCCAGTCTGTATAGATAAATAATAATATTAACAAGCTGAGATTAACTTGTCAGCTGTAATGGGGCTATAACAATCAGAAACACGGGATGAAGTCAATATTGGTACCAGGTCTTATTTTTCTGTTGAACTACAGGAGACTGAATTCCAGGCAGGAATCTGAACTCCACAGGGAGCCAACAACTCTCCAAGGGCCATCACCCATTGGTTTCAAGCAGTAGAGGTGACTGATAGCATCCTTGGCTTGGAGAAATGTGAGGTGAAATTCTGCTATTGAAGACAGTGGCATCTCTCCATCTTGTTTCAGTGAGATCAGGTTTCCACTTGTGAGTTCAATGTAGAATAGGAATGGCATTTTCAGTATATCTGAGCACATGTGAACAAGTAGAGGGGGTAAAAGCACTGGACTCTTTCCTTTATCTGAGATCATCTATGAGGAAACAAAGTCATCAACTCTTCATGTATTGTAATTCAGGTATAAGGAGGAAAAAGCCAAAAACTCCACTCAGGGTACCTTTTTACTACAGAACAGGCTTGTTTTCTTAAAATGAAATAGCCAACAGCCTTGTTAGAAGAATCAATAATGAACTAAAGTCAGGTTGTAGATGTCCTTTTATTTTTAAGACCCTCATTTTTATGGTAAATGGTGCCTGTAGCTAAATCACTGAAGAACAAATTCACTGAACTTGTAGGTTACATCAACAAAACCACTTCAACTGGTCATGCTACCCTCCCAGTGAGTCTTGCAGGAATAATATTTTACCATATTACAGGCGAGAACAGGAGTTATTCACCCTGGAAAAGAGAAGGCTCAAAGGAGATCTTAAAGGGGTATTTCTGTACATAAAGGGGGCCTGTAGGAATCACAGAAACGGTCAGGTTAGAAAAGACCCTCAGGATCAACAAGTCAAAATTATATCCCTGCTCTACAAGGTGCACCCTAAGCCACATCCCCATGTACTACATCCAAACAACATTTAAATGCATCCAAGGTTGGGGACTCCACCACCTCCCTGGGCAGCCCATTCCAATGTCTGACCCTCTAGCTGGAAAAACCTTTTCCTAATATCCAGTTTAAACCCACCTAGTAGCAGCTTGAGGCCATTCCCTCTTGTTCTATCACTAATTACCTATAAGAAGAGACCAGCAGCAGCCTCTCCACAACCTCCTTTCAGGCAGCTGTAGACAGTGATGAGGTCTTCCCTCAGCCTTCTTTTTTCAAACTAAGCATCTCCAGCTCCCTCAGTCATTGCTAGTAAGATTTATTCTACAGGCCCTTCCCCAGCTTCATTGTCCTCCTCTGCACTTGCTCTAGCACCTCAATATCCCTCTGGTAATGAGGTGCCCAAAAGTGAACACAACACTCAAGGTGTGTCCTCACCAGAGCAGAGTACAAGGGGACAATCATCTTCCTACTCCTGGACACAGCATTTCTAACCCAAGAAGGAAAGATGAGTACAGGCTTTTTAGCAGGGCCTGTTGTGCCAAGACAAGAGATGATGGTTTTAAACTAAAAGAGGGGAGACTTAGTTTTGGTAGAAGGGGGAATTTTTTTGCAATATGGATAGTGAAACACAGGCCCAGGCTGGCCAGTGGTGCTTTTTGCTGGATACTTGTTTGGATTTGGAGTAGCTCTAAGGGCAGTGAAGAAAGATAGAAAGGATGTCTGGAGGGCTTCAAGCCCCTCTTTCAACAAGATGACCTTGGGGGGGTCTCTTCCAACCTAGACCACACTATGATTGTGACTTGGTAATGTGCTAAGGATCTGGTATGTAATAGGATTTTTAATTTTTACATTCCTTTCAAAGCAGGTTAGGAAATCTGTGGTATATCCCTCTGCATCCTGCATCTGCTTGATCTTTTTTTGCCATAAAGTAAAACTAATCATTTTTAACTTCCATGTTTGGGGGAGACAGGAATAGTTTTGTAAGAGTGACCAGAATATTTCCAGAATTATGGAAGCCAAACCCACCTGGCACTTGAGATGTGACTTGGGACCTTGTGAGCTATGAGGCAATGCCATATGCATCCTTAAAAATGAAATAATGAGACGACCATAACTGTTATGGCATGGGTACTTAGGCTCAAAGTATCTGACTGAAGCTGGAATTTTACATGCTAATGTTCTATTGCTGCTAATAGGAAGAAAAAATTAAAAGGCATTTTTTTCAGAGATGGGAGTAGAAAGAAATATTACTAATACTTTAGTAAGATCTATGTATTCTAGCTTCAGTGAAGTGGGAAAGGTCAAATTTTCTGTCATCTTTTTTTTTTTTTTGTATTCTCTAACTTCTCACCCATCTTTGTTGTACTAATGAAATTAAGATATCTTTCATGATATAACTGTGAGCTAGGGGGATCTAAATTACCTTCATCTGGCATCATTCCAGTATACTATAAATGAAGTAATTGTCCTTGACTATAAAATTTGCATTTTCAAGACTTAATTGCTATCATTACATCTTTTTGTAATTCTATTAATTTAACTGAATGGAGCATTTGGTTTTATGGTAAAAATTTGCATTAAACCATTGTACATCTAAATAGAATTTTAATATTTGCTTGAAAAGCTTGGTACAGTTGTCCCACAGGACCTAAATAATTTCACAAGAAGAGAATAGGAAGCAGTCACACTTTAGGTCAACAAACAGGTTTTCTTTTGGTGAATATTAATAGAACTCACTGTAACAGGCTTTGTGTGCTGCAAATCACTCCTGCCTGAGCTCTCCTAAAGTCTTATTAATCCATGATTTCCACACTATAATTGCTAGCAGGGAATGTATTTGCCCAGATACCACATAGATAGGATTCATGTTTGTTTGTGCTGTGCTGGAAGGATAGACACCAGGGAGCATCTGTTCTAGTGGGAGGTGTCCCTGCCTGTAGCAAGGAGCTGGAACTAGATGGTCTTTGAGGTCCTTTCCAACCTAAACCAGTCTATGATTTTAAGGAGTCATACCTCCCCACTTTGAGTCCCTCTCACATTATTAGGCTGTAGGTTTTACTACCGCTGAGAGACCTGGGACTCCTTAGCCTGGAGAAGATTAAGAGGAGATTTTACCACTGATTATCAAAATCTTGAAGGGTGGGTTTCAGGAGGACTCTTTCAGTAGTGCTCAGTGATAAGACAAGGGGCAATGGGCACAAACTGGAACAAAGTAGGTTCCTAGACACAAGCATAAATCTTTTGTGTCAGGGTGACAGCACTGGATCAAGCTGCCCAGAAAGGCTGCCCTACGGAAAGGCTGTAGGCTCTCCTAATATTAGGGAGACTCAATAGTGGCCTACATGAAGCATGGAGAGAGGCTGTTAAAAAAGCCTGCAGTGACAGAATGAGGGGCAATGGCTTCAAACTAGAGAAGGGCAGATTCAGATTGGATATTAGGAACAGGTTCTTTACTATGAAGGCAATGGAACACTGGAAGAGGTTGCTCAGGGTGGCAGTTGAGGCCCCTTGCCTGGAGATATTCAAGGTGTGTCTCAACAGGCCTTTGAGCAATCTGGTCTACTTAAGGATGCCCCTGCTTACTGTGGAGTGGTTAGACTAGATGACCTTTGGAGGTCACTTCCAACCTAGACCATTCTGTGATTCTTCTCTGGACAAACTGAAAACCCACCTGGATGCTGCAGTCCTGTGCCACCTGCTCTGGGTGACCCTGCTTTAGCACGGAGGCCTGACTTGATGATTCCTGAGGTATCTTCCAACCCCTATCATGCTGGGATTCCATAATACATTGCAGTTGCAATGATGCAATGTGCTCTTTTTTCATCAGTGGTAAGACTGACCTGGCAGGGCTGGGCTAGTGGTTGGACTCGGTGATTTTAAAAGTCTCTTCCAAACAAAATGATTATATAACTCACAGTTTGTATTGCTGAGCATATCCAATTTGAAACTGGGTCTGTGTTTTTGCAGTAGATTTACACAGTACTTGGAGGAGTAGCACTTTGGAGGTATTCAAGCTGCTGGGTCCATTGAGAAGTACGTCCTTTGTAGGTCTGAAGTCCTAGTTGTGACCAGCCACATGTCTGACATGTGGATGAGAAAACAGCAGTCTGTGCTGGTCAGAAAGGTCTCCACCATTTTCCATGCAATGTGTGATGGTTTGGGAGCTACCCACTCCTGACACGGATTCAGCAGTTTAGACTCAGTCAGCTGGAACTTAAGGAAGCTATATTTACAGCTTAACACAATTTACCAGAATATATATATATATATATATATTTATGCACACAATATACATAGATATTTGCAGTTATATACAAGTTAAAGGTAATACAAAAACACAAAATCCCTTCCAAAACAGTCAGACTGCCAGGAAGCTCCCAACACAAACCTCCTCCCTCCTTCCCCTTCTTTCCCACCCCTCAGAAAATAACCAGATCAATCCCTGTATATCTCATGTGATAAATCTGGGGAGATCTGAGGTGAGATGTCAAAAAGACAACAAGAAGGTTAGAGGAAAATAAAGGTTAGGTCAGATTAAAGAGTTAAGCCAGATGTAACCACACAGATCACCAGAGATCACTGAGAAATGTGTGAGAAGTGAGTGTCTTATCTTATATTTTGACCACTTGCTTCTCTCAGCAGAAGACTGAGTGATATAGGTCACTGTTTTCTCCTCACAGCTGAAGATTTAATTTCTCTCAGTAAAATATTCCAATTAGCCTCAAACCAGCACACCATGTTAATAACTATCATTGAGTTGTGTAACATATTATTTCTGGAAGATATCAAGCTGGATTTAGTTTATATTGAATGTGTCTGTGTGTTTCTTCTGAAAAGATTTTTTTTTTTTTTGTCACATATGAGCAATCTTTCATGAGAGAGAAAGTCTGCTTATGACAGAAATCTCATTAACTACTCTTAATATATATTGTATTTACTGGACTTCATAATCATTGCGTAATTAAGCTTCACAACTGGCTTGTGAAGCAGAAAAGATGAAGGATGTCTCCATTAGGGAGATTTATGGGATGGTGAAATTAAAGATAGATTTAGTGTATAGGTACCTCTCATTGCTTTCAGTGTCTAAATGCTTCTGAGGGCCTGAAGCTTGTGCAAAGCTGTGTCGTGAGAAGCTGGTCCCAGGCTAGACCCAAAAATGGGTGCACAGAGCGAAGCTTCCATATGAGGTTATGACTCCTGGGGAGGTGTTACAGTTGCATTGACTTTTGCTCTTCTCTCTTGAATTCGAATCATGCTTACTCACTTTGAGGATTGTGTAATAGTTCAGGGTAGCTTACAAGTGTTATAGGAAGCAGTAAGAGCAGGTAACCCTTTGTGTTTCTCCTACAGTCATTCACATGCATAACATTTCTCTAAGGGCCAGGGCCTTTACTGGAGAAACTTTTAGTGTCACAAAAAGGAGGGAAAGGGCTGGTAACAGCTACAGCTCAGTGCTAAGTCTCCTTGTCCTAAAAGTATTGCCTCTGCTATGCCATGAGAGTGAATATAGTGCTGTTGTTAGCATGAAATTGTGGTGGGTAAAATAGCCCTCATATCACCCTTTTTCTTTACCTTTCCTTCTATTGACATGCCTTGACCTCCGCCACCTGCTCTCCCACTCCCCTTCCTGAACAACAGGACAGAAAGTTGAAAAAAAGATGGAAAAGCTCATGGGGTTGAAGTAAAGATCACTCACCCATTACCATCTACTTATATTGTTCTAGGCATGTGCACAGGGTAAGAAGCTGCACAGGATAGCTGCTCTACACAAGGACTGTGTATTTTCCTCTTCAAGGGGAACCTCTTATGTGTTCTTTCTTTAATGGGTGAATTTCATTGGATGTGAACATTATGCTAAGGCTGAATTTCTAGGCAGTTTATATGATGATGCATTAGAAAGAGGGAGAGGGGGGGAAAAAAGAAAAGAAAGAAAAAACACAAAACCCAAACACTACAGGAAAAAAAAAATCACGAAAAAACCTCTCTGAAACAACAAAAAACCAGCAAATCCAAACCAAAATGAATATTCTTTTGAAAAATTCAGGTCTAGCTGTTAGCATCAATTATTTCAAACACCTACTGACTTTTCTGGCACATCTATCTCGTTGGATCTTGGAAGCGATTTTATGCGCTTGAAGCGTTTGATCGCATGATCAGCTTCTGCAAAGCAATGCAAAAGATCCTGAGCATTGCCCTGGCAGATAGCAATGTCAAACCTGACAGAAACAAACGTCAGGGAACAATTGTTGTTAAAGCACATTGTATCACTTTGCATGTTAAAGCATTTGCTCTGGTAACCCACCATGCTGACGTGTCCCTCTGCTGATGCCATCTGAGCAGGGACTGCATCCTTAGAGCTGACATGCGCGTGGCTTTATGGGCTGAGTTTGTTAAATATCATTGGCATAATACATGCTCAGAAGAGACTTATAATCTTGAAAGGTGGCTCGAACCCACAGATCTTATACACGTTCTGGTGACTCAGAGCATTTTGGAAACTCATTTTATAGCATCTCACGCTATAAAGTAAACATTCGCCTAGGGCAGCAGACTTGAGAGGCAGTCCAGGTCTTGTTTCCTTTCCTACTTGCTCTCTGCTGAGGATGACAGGAATTCAATCCTTTAACCTGTCTCTCTGCTGTCCCTCCTACTCTCTTTCCTCCAGCTTAATTCTTGTGGAAATATAAAGGTTGGTTGGTTTGTTTGTTTTCTTCCAGTCTTTTCTAATTCACCCTCCTTCTAGAATGCTTGCGGATTTCTCCCAGCTTTTCTCCTCTGGGGAGACTCCAACACTTCCTGCTTGAGCTAGTCCAAGTGTGAGATGATTTAGTGTCTCCTTTCAAGCTTGCATTTCTTTCTGGAAATAAATATGTACTCCTTTTTTAAAAAAAAAATTATTTATTTTTTCTTCTGCCTTTGCAGCATAGCTCAACCAGCCTTGGGTTTATGGCAGCATGAGCTACATAAGGAATGAGGGTTCCTGTACAAAAGTTTGTCAGGTGGATAGCCTGTGGATAGCCATTGCTTTGAAAGAGTTTTTTTCATGTTGGGGGGAAAAAAGCAGACAGATGTAGAGATCTTTGTTGTATTGCTTATGATTCACGAGGTTAAAGGGGATGCAAGTAAGATGGTGTCAGCATGTTAGTGAATCCCTGCAAAGGAGTGGCTTCCTCTGTTGGTAGTGCAGTGCAAAATTAGATTGTAGAATTCATTGCCATTGGGATGTTACAGAAGCCAAAAGGCTCATGCGGCTTCAAAAGGGAATTAAGCAAATTGTTCCATCAACGACTTAAACACAGTTATCTAGATGCAGCATCAAGCTCAGGAAACCCCTGAACCAGTGGTTGCTGGAAGCTATTTGGCTAAACCAGTGCAACGATCACACTCTCCACCAGCCAGGAGTTTCTGTTCTAGCTGTGTTAAAGCTGAGTTTTCTATCTCTCAGCAGTCCATGCCTTGTGGTTAAGGTGTATCACTGTGGACTTAGTCATCTGAAAGTGTCATCATTTGGAGAAGAAACCTATTCCAAGTGGCAGTTTCTTCTGTCTTGACACATTAAGGTGAGATAATGTGGGTAACATTAGGTGCTCTGTACTTTCTCTCATGGCTTATACTTGTGTCCAATGAGCTTTGGTGGCTTCATTTGTGAAAATGGGCAGAGTTCAGAAAGGAGCTTGTTCTTCTAAACAAGAAGGCAAGAATACAGATAGTCTATGTGAGTGTTGTTCACACATGTACTGTGTCCTTCTACATGGATTTTTTTTTTCTTCCTCCTCTCCTGTTTTGAATATTTTAATTGCCTTAATTTGTTTGATTTGGCCAATTCCACCTCCCTTTGGCATATGTGATAGGCACCCATTGTCTCAGCCTATACTGAAAGAAGGGACAGAGTGTGTTACTCTTTTAGAATGACAGAACAGCAACCTTCTCTTGAAAGAAATGCAAGTTCCTGGAATCAGTAACCTGGCAGCTTGACTTACCACTCACCCAAGCAATGACAGAAATCTCTGGAAGGCTTCTTGCAGTGGTGTAAGTACAACTATCATATATAAGAGAGCAGCAGATCCTTCACTCATCTGACTCATCATTTTTGCCTTGGGAAGTGGAGTTCACATAGACAGGCATTTGTTTATTCATTTATTTGCTGTGCCCTGTCTCAGATCCCCACTGGCAATGGTAGTTATCCAGATAATCTTGTGAGGAGAAGCAAGGAACTGTGAGTAGTTTGCCAAGTGTGAGGTCAAGCAGAGTGTTTTTGCTTGCTGCTTTCAAAATCTTAATTAGCACAGTACTTCTACTAGGTGTTGAAATCTCTTCAGGAGTCACTAAGGTGATAGTGGTGGTGTCTTGGTGGAGGTTTTAGAAATGATGGGGAGAAAGCTTGCAAGGTAGCAAATAATACCTTGTTAGGTGATGAGCCTGCTTTATGCTCTTTTAATGCTCTTCAAGTAGATCTAAAGGAGGATCTGTAAGCATGACTGGGGATAAAATTGTAGCCTGGTATAACTAGAATTAATAAGATCTTATTAGTACCTTCTGGGTCTAAGGAGGACTTGGGACTACACATGCCAGCAATGTACTAACAGGACCTTTGCCTGGGGCTTGGGGAGGTTCACCAGAGGTTCAAGTTTTGAGCAGGCAGAGCTGCAGGGAACTTAAGTGGTACAAGGAAGCATTACCTCATTTTGACTTTCAGAACCTAACTATGCTTGCTGTTTCTGGAAAGGATCCCTTATTTCTTCTGTTCAGCCTGAAANTTTTAGCCTGTCCTCTGTTCAGCCAAGTAAAAATTGGACTCCATATCTCGTCTTCCTTTAAGAAATAAGTGTGTAGAGATACACATCTCTAAAACAAACTTCCAAACATTATGGAGGCTTATCTTTCATTAATTGTATATGGCTATCATTTCTGTTACTTTCTAATCTCTTAAAAACTTTGCTCATGGAAGAGTGATAGGCTTTTAGCTGATAATTCTGCAGGTAATGAAATAGACTTTGGCAGATACTCAGCAAAAGGCCTCTGGATGTAGAAATGAAACTGCAAATGTGAAAGAACTATCTGTACTAACCACTCGAAGCAGGCTGCAAAAATCCAGGTGGTTGAGTAATGCTTGTATTGCAAAGGAAAAAAAAAAAAAAATCCTTTGGTCCACATATCTTCTCTCCCTATTTGAGCTTGTTACCTGCTATACCTGAGATTTAGATCAATTACACCACATACTGCTGAGTTCATGGGGTTTTTTTGTTGGCAGGCAGGCTTGTATCTGACTCATTCTCATCCATCTCATCCATCATTTCAAGTTAACAGCTTCGAAGGCATTAAACCTGGCTGCCTTCTCAGGCCCAAGTGAACTTGGGGGAAATTTTTTTCCACTCTGTGTTCGTATGGACAACATAGATAGCAGATGAGTATATGTAGACACTGAGTAAAGCTGGATTGCTTTGGGTGCTATGGAAAGATTGATGTAGGTGACACCACACTGAGCTACATGGCAAGGAATACAGAATGAGAAAGTAGAACTTCTGAGGAGGTGTTTGGAGATGCAGTCTCTTCAATCCTGTATACTCACCTGTAGAGTTAAGCTCCTCATAAGAGAGTTTAAGATTCATAGAAAGGGTTGGGCTCAAACAGAACAAACACTTCCTTTGTTTATTTTAGTCACTTGGTCTGAAACTCTTTCTTAAGAAACATTTTTATATTGCATGAAATTATCTTAATATTTTCACATAGCATTCTGGTTTAACTGCAAAGACAGAGAATGCACATCCTTCTAAAAAGCATTTAATGTTGTTACTTCTTTAAACTTGGCTTCTGGAAAGCTCCGAGTTAATTTGCAATTGTGGTGAAACACTGAAAAATTATTTGTGAATAGCTCCACTTCCCATTTGTGAATTAGCTCCACTTCCTAAACCTTTCCTCCCATGTATGCATGTTTGATTGCCTTCTTTTCCCATCTCTCACAGTGCTCTGTTTATTATTCCAACAGCTTAAAGTTTCCTTCATTCCTATCCATTGGTGTGTCAGTTGTGATCAAGTTTCAAAATGAAAGCAGACATAAGCATCAATTATCAGAAATTACAGAGTCTGTTTACATATTCCTTAGTAGAAAGGATTTTTTTCTCTAGGTTCATTCTGGATGTGAACTATAACTAGGCATGTGAGTTGTCTATGTATTCATTTTCACATCTGAAATCTAACAGCTAGGTTGGGTAATCCAGCATTTACCTGCCAGGCATGAAGTTCTTGCAGCATATGAGCAATGCTGTTAAATCTTTTAATACTGGAGGTTATTCAAATGTATATCAAGCAACATCTTTTCTGCAGGAAGGATTATTTTTTTTAGTCTCTTCTCCATAGGAAGGCATGTAATAGCATCTTAGGTTTATATGGTCTGTGTACTTTAAATTATTTTGCATTATTGTTTACTCCCTCTCCAGTATTTTATTTCTTGCTGAACAAAATGTTAGCACCCTGCAAAGTTAAGATTAGAAAAAAAAAGGGGGCAGGAACTATTTCACACTGAAGTAGGCTGCCTTTAATTTTGCTACAACAAAACACAATCTTTCATTACTTATGGGGGGAGGGTGTAAATCAACAAATGTTTTCTACTTTAGGATTTTTTTCACTTTACTCTAAAGGGAAGCTATTTTTTTTTTTAAACCATCACTTTTTCCAGCGTATCATCAGATTTACACTTTCTATACAATTATAATCAATAATAGACAAGTGTATTCTCTCCATTAGAAGAAACAGTAAATGAGATAAACTGACAGTTCTCAGGATTCATGGAGGTTTTCAAGTCACTATGAAGATTTCTGTTTGCTTCCCCAGTCATATGCTGCAGGCTCCTTGTTTGTGCAAGTGTTCCTTCTTTGTTTCTCAACTGTAAAGCATTCAAGATGAGGTTGGATGGGGCTCTGAGGAAACTGATCTAGCTGAAGATATTCACTGCAGGGAGGTTGGACTAGATGAGCTTTAAAGGTCTTCTATGATTTTGTTTCTCAGCCCACTCTAGAAAAGCAAATAATTGGCTCCATGTTGAAATGTGGGTTTGGGCCCCATCCCTGGAGATGCTCAAAGTAAGGTTCAACAGGGCTCTGGGCAACATGATCTAGTTGAGGATGTCCCTGCTGACTGCAGGGGCGTTGGGCAAGATGACCTTTGGGAGTCTCTTGCAACCCAGACCATTCTATGATTTATCAAGTTGTTGTCAATGAGTCTAAGAATGTGGACTTAGGCAATGATGCCATTTTTCTTTTACTTGGTGAATTGTGATTGAAATTGTAAGTGAATGCTTTCTACATAGGTGGTAGGGAGAACAGTTACTGCCTTGAGGAAAAATCAAAAGAATCCACTTTTAAAATATTTTTATAAAGTCACATTATTTTTTCATTTTGTGTAAGCCTGAACAGGGTTAGGAATAGAACTGCTGAAATATTACAAGTGAGAGCTGTCATCAAGCCCTTCCTAGTGTTTGGGTCATATTGGCACCTGCAGTCTTGATTTCAAAGCTTGCAAACTCAGCTTGGTCTGAATGCAGTTTAAGCTACTCCTTCAGAGATTTGCACCTCTGACAGGCAGCTCTGTTGAGACTGGCAGCAAGCCTGCTAATTTTTGGCAGTCGTGGCAGATTGTTTCAATGTTCCTTTACCCTTAACATAAAGACAGTCTACAGGGATCCCTGGATTTTCATGTCTGAAGCCACTGAACCCCTTTCCCCACTGATAAAAACCATGCATCCG
Source organism: Psilopogon haemacephalus (assembly GCA_013396835.1). Classification (NCBI taxonomy): domain Eukaryota; kingdom Metazoa; phylum Chordata; class Aves; order Piciformes; family Megalaimidae; genus Psilopogon; species Psilopogon haemacephalus. The sequence continues at coordinate 714,598 of VWZI01014954.1, read as the reverse complement.
TTCTGCTTTTTCTTAAAAGCTTCCAGCTTATGTGCACACATGATTGTGCTGCAGCAACGTACAAGTCCCAAACTTCCTTCTGCCTGAAAGCCATTGAGGTGAGAAGTAGAACACCTCAAGGAAATGGAATGAAGCTGTGTCAGGGGAAGTGCAGACTAGATGTTAGGAAAGTGTTCTTCAGTGAGAGAGGTGAAAGATCATTGAAACAGGCTCCCCAGGGAAATGGTCATGCACCAAGCCTCTCAAATTTCTGGATGGTGCTTCGAGTAGTATGGTTTCATTTTAGCTAGTCCTGTGAGGAGCAGAGAGTTGGAGCTGGTGGTTCTTATGGGTCCCTTCTGCTTGATCATAGAATATTTTCTGTGTTCTGTTGTGCCACTGAAAGATCTAAGAGCATTTCTAGATCCGTCAGTGGGATGCACATGGAACACAGAATCACCGAACATTAGAAGTTGGAGGCACCTCCAGAGGTCATCAAGTCCAACCTCCCTGCCAAAGTAGGATCTGCTACAGTAGTTCACACAGGAATGCATCCAGGTGAGTTTTGAAAGTCTCCAGAGGAGGAGACTCCACAACCTCTCTGGGCAGCCTGTTCCAATGCTCTGTCACCCTCACTGTAAAGAAGTTTCTCCTCCTGTTGAGGTGAAACCTGTGTTCCAGTTTGTACCCATTGCTCCTTGTCCTATTACTGCACACCACAGAAAAGAGATTAGCCTCATCTCCTTGACAGTTTCCTTCTCTGAAGACTTTCAAGGCCTGTCTGGATGCAGTCCTCTGTGACCTGAGCTAGACTGTATGGCCCTGCTCTGGCAGGGAGTTTGGACTCAATGACCTTTTTGGGTCTCTTCCAATCCCTGTGATCCTGTGACATCCACCCGTCAGATATTTGTACATGTTGATGAGATCTGCTCTCAGTCTTCTCAGATCTGGGCTCCATTTGTTATTTCTCTGGTGTAAAAGACTTGCAGAAATGCCTAGGTGTGGATGAGCGTGAGAGCAGAATGATAACAAACCCTGGCTGGTGAGCACCCTTGGGGTACCGTTACCATCCAGTGTAATGCAGAGCAGCCTGTAATAACTTGAGTCTGTTTGGGGGATGGAGGCAGAAGAAAGGGAAAACATAACTTTCTTCTACAGCTTACTGCCCTGTAAAAAGATTTTAAAGAATCTTTAGGGACAAATTTAGGCCTCAGATGCACACATGTGGATCTCATTGGTTTCATAGGAAGCCATGCGAGTGTGTACATTAACAGACAGAATATGGCTTTTGATCTTTAAAAGGAATTAATATAAAATATGGAATTACACTACTGTGTAACAGGATATGTTTTATTACTTTGTTAGAAGTGGTCCCCAAACTCAAATACAGAACAACATAGCTTCCCAGACCGCAGTCTCATAGTCTATCTTCACCAGTGTTTATCACCTTCTGATGCTGTTTGTGTTTGTCTGCTATGCTTTGAACTTCAGTAAAACATTTGTATTTAATTAAAAAAAAAACCAAAAAAACAACAAAACAAAACACCAAGCACCTTCCTGTCCTCATGTTTGTCCATGCTTGAGAATGGTAGTTTAATTGGAAGAGAAAAGATAAATAATAGTCATGACTATCTGCAGAGGCTCTCCCCATGATCATTTCTTTCCTGCTACCACATGAGAGATGACTGTGACAGTGAAGCCTTCATTCCACAAGCCTGCAATAGCAGAGCCTTTCAGCACATGCTCACAGATATGAGCCTATAGGCTGTCAAATATCTCATGCAACTAATATCTGAAGCTGTATGATGGATTAAAAACCTCTGCTGACATAGACCTCACAGGGATGTGCAAGACTAGCAGCTTGAAGGTGGCTCCCATGGCTTTACACCTTGAAACTGCTGCAGTCACATCCACCTGTGAGTGCCTGGTAATAAAATGCAACGGACCTCAGCTGGAGATGCCTTCGCTTTTGTTCATTGTACTTGAAATTCTCAGTGTGTTTGGACTGGAAGATGTATTTGCTGTGAAATTTGAAGCAGCTTCTGCCTGGAAAGGTTCCAACAAAGAGAGGAACAAGCCCAGGACTGAGCAGAGGCATTTGAATGGGCAGCTTGCAACGGGTTCACAGTGCAAGGAGCGAACTCTTTTCAATGTGTTTCTTCACCAGAGAAATGGTACAACGTGCCTCTCAAAAGAAACAAATGGAAAGTCTTTTCAAGTCTCCTTGTGGAACCACTGAATTGCAACACAAAAGAAGTTAAGCTGTAGTAGTTGCTTTGCCAAGGTAACAAGATTAAAGGAAAAGAAAGATTGCTGTATCATCTCAGAACAAGAATTTGCACATTCCTATTTGGAATGAGCTGTAGTCTTGCTCCATGTTCCACTATTACACAAGAAGGCACTGTCCTTGAAGTTTTCTGTGTCTCCTCTGACATACGACAGATTTTGTTCCAGCTTTCCTACTCAAGCATCTCAATTTTTCTGGCTGAAATTTTCAATATATAAACTCAGAGGTTTCTTCCAACCCAAACCATCCTAAAATGGTAATCTAGTCAAACCTCTCTGCCATGAGCAGGAAGACCTTCAGCTAGATCAAGTTGCTTGGAGCCCCACCCAACCTGATATGAAATGTCTCCAGATACAGGGCATCTACCACATATGGTATTTCACCTTCACGTAGAAAACGAATCTGGAAAATTCCCATCCAATACTTCAGAGGAGGTTTCAGGGAGTTGTGAGCAATGGAAGGGAGGGCAATAACAGAAACCCACATGTAACCCTGGCTATAAATGACAACTGAATTTTATGTAAAAAAAAAACCCAGACATCTTTTATGGTATTTATATTTTGCTGACTCTGTAAGTGAAGTTAATAACAAAAAAATATTCAATTAAGTTTCATAGATTACAACTGAAGCCATAATATTATGTGCAAAGCCATCTAGCAACAAGAATGGTGAGGGGGCTGGAGGGAAAGTTTTATGAGGAGAGGCTGTGGGAGCTGGGGTTGTTCTGAATGGAGGAGAAGAGACTTGTAGAGTGATAAGGTCCCCTCTAACTATCTAAAAGGAAGTTGTAGTTAAGTTGGGGTCATGCCCTTCTCCCAGGCAACTTGTGACAGGACAAGAGGGCATCATCTGAAACTCTACTGGAGAGTTTCAGGTTGGATGTTAGGAAGGACTTCCTCACAGATAGGGAGATTAAGCACTGGAATGGACTGCCCAGAGAGGTAGTGGAGTCACACCCCTGGAGGTATTTAAGAAAAGATTGGATGTGGCAGTTGGTGGCATGGTTTACCTGATGTCATGGTGTTAGGTCACAGCCTGCACTTGATGATCATGGAGGTCTTTATCAGCCTCAATGATTCTCTGATTCAGTGAGTTTTGTTTGCCGTTTTATTGTTCAGTTGTTTGTATCAAATGCTACTTATTCCATCCAGATTCACACCTATAAATACTGTTTAGGATAAAACAAATTCCTTCAAACAACACTGCCTGTAAAATTTTGCTGCGGAAGTTAAAGCTGCAGGTAACTTTTAACACAAACAACAGAACCTACAAAACGAAAGCAAAAAAAAAAACCAAGCAAACCAAAGCCAAAAAACAAACAAAAAAAATTTTTTTTCATCCCCTGTTGGACTGTTAGTTATTTTATTAGAAGTGCTACAAAGATAAAAGTTGAGGACTGGAATACTATTTCTGATAGAAAGCTATTGATATACCTGGAGATAATGTACCGTCTAGCACCCATCTGTTGTCCTCTTTACAGTTAGATGTTCTTCAATTACCATAACTTGGGATTCAGAAAAATGGGAATCACCAGGATATTAACTTGCAGAGTTTATTAACACTCTGGATACTAATCTCTTCCTAGAATTACTTACGTAACCTGCAGCATGATCTGGCAGACAAACACAGCAGCTTTAGTTTATTTTACTAATTCAATGCACAGGATCTTTTGTGCCAAAAAAAATCGAGTTAGAACTCAGGGTACAAATCTAACTTTATATTGAGCAGACTTCACATGTTCACAGTTGGAAGTATACCCTAACAGATTCATCAGAAAGAAAGATAGTCACTAGAGATGAAGAATAAGAAATTTTTGCTGTGTTGTAGTGCCTGTGGAAGCAGAGATAGGATCTACCTTCATTCTTTTCCAGCTCCAGGAATATGCTAGATAGTATTTGGGATTGGTTCTTTCTTATATTTTTGTTAACAGAATGGAGTAGAGAAAGTCTTGGGGCAACTGAAGCCCCATGTTAAATTGATTTGAAGTTGATGTAGATAGATGATTTACTGTTTCTGGTGCTACAAGCAAGAGAGGATGTAGATGGTAGCTTTTCTGAACATCGAAGGTCTGGATAAAGTTTATTGTTCTGTGACATACCTTAGTTGGACTCAGAACTCTTCCTGTCAGATTAGGTCAGCATAATTAAATATAGGGAGATTGGACTGGATGATTTTTTTGAGATCCATTCCAGCCTCTAAGCTTCTGTGATTCTGTGAGAATGATTTTTTTTTTTTTTTTTAGATGGGAAAAGATGAGTTATCCAGTGCTGGTTTTCATTTTGGTGATGACACAAAAGCTGGATGTCAGGAAAGAATATCCACTGAGAGATGAAGAAACCTGCTCTGCACTCTTCTGTGATTGGGACTGACTGTGTTGTTGCTGGGTGGAACAGTGTAATGCTGTTGCTGCTCCTGCTCTGGCACGGTGATGTTTCTGTTCCAGATTGTGCTGACTCACATTCAAGAAAACACGATACACAGACACAATGCACTCTAACTCCTTTCTTTTCCCCCAGTAACCTCGGTAAGTGTTTGGTTTCTTTTTCCTGTCTAGCGTGGTACTAATGTAGCTTTACCGTTAGGATTAATAGGAGGGGGAAAGATAACCTTGTAAACAAACTGGTAGCAGGCAGATTAATCTTGGGGAGGGTATTTAAATTCAACCTGCTGTTTGTGGTACGTCCACCATCCTTTAAAGCTGATCAGCCCTGATAACTTGCCCATCTCTTCAAACTACACTTGTTAGAGCTGTGTTCTTCAGTGGGAGAAGTGCTTGCAATGCCCATTTACAACTGGGTTCTGTTTAATTAGTCGGCACAGCCAGTGCTGCAGGGATAGATCACTTGCCTTTAAAGATTTGAGAATGTTAATAGTACAGTAGATCATTTTAATTATTATTGGATTAATGTTGTGTCTCGAAGAACATCCAATGCAAATCACGAGAAATGGCCTGAAGTGACCCAAGGGTTGTGCCTTATTAGAAAAGTAATAGGTCCATTGCTTAAATATAAAGAGAGGTTCTTTCCTCAAATGTCACTCTGAGCTGGGCTTCTCTGTCTGTCTGTATGTGGAAATGAAATCATCTTGCTTCCACTTTGTCCACAGAAGTTTCTGTAGCTCATGCAATAAATGGCTGAGACAGTAGATACAATACCAAGGGACGAAGAAGTGATCCAAAATAAGAGTGATGATGAAGAGCCATTCTCAAATCAGGATGTTGTAATGGCATCTCCTGGTTGTTCTGCCAGCCCTTCATTATCCATCCTTAATGAAGACAAGGGAAATTCAGCAATGCCAGAAAGACTGTCCAGCCTCTCCAGCAAGGCTTTGGCCCAGGCAAAAGTCCTGACTGGTGCAGAGATGGTTGGTGGTGGCCAGGTACAGAGGATAAGCTCTGGGTTGGTTGAATATCATCCAACAGCTGTAAATGCGTCATTCAGTGCCTCGTCCTGCCAAGCAGCAGCCAGTAATCTACAGCCTTTGAACTTTGCTTTGCCATGCTCCACCAGCCCCACTTACAATGTTGATGAGAGTCTGGAGGTGTTGCAGGTCCCAAGGGTGCCTGGTGACCCCCTGCAAGATGCCACTCTCCTGCCTGGGATGGGCCTTGGGGCTTGCCACATGCAGGAGGCAGGCAGTAGTGGTGAGGATAATACAGCCCCTTGTAGCCTGGGCCAGATGATGTGGATGAAGACTACAAAAATAATGGAAAGCTTAGAAAATAAGAAAAAGGAGGAAAAAGAGAAGTACCGGCTCCAGCTGGCTATGTATCGACGGCTTCTTCTCTTGCGCTCGATCAGGAGATTGCATAAGCAGCTGGAGCAGCAGCAGGCCAGGTTGCAGGAATGCTATGGTGTGGTAATAAATACCAAGAAAGAAGTGCTGAAACACACTCGCTCAACCTCGCCCTCACCTTCGCCGTAATCATGTTGCTGCATGCAGAACTGAGCTTTGTAATGCCACCAGACCCATCACTAAGCTTGGATGCCATAGGAGTGGTGTCCCCAGACCCAAGATCACGTGCCTACATGTGCCAAGAGCAGAGAGGAAACAGCAGCAGAATGAAAAATTTTAAAATGGGGTAGAGGGGGTTGAGGGGAGGTGTTGGGAAGAAGTAAAGTGTTGCCTCTTGTATTTATCTGGAGGAAACTGGAGCAAGATTGTACCTGTGCAAGAAGCCACCTCATGCTGGATCTGAAATAGGATTTGTGGCACATAGGCTGTTTTCTTTTTACAAACCTACAACTGGGAACAAGTAAAGGTGATCAGATGCAATGGTTGTTGCCTGCTGAATATGTGATATGGCAAATGTCATTTAAACTTCCAGTGCTAACAGAACTTGAGCAGAATTAGGGTTTGTCTGCAATAGCTGTGTCTGGAAAGGTCAGTGTGCTTGAAACATTTAAGCTCAGGCTTGATTCTATTTATGTAGCTGCCTCTTCTTCACAAAACTGCTAACACCCTTGCAGGTTTGTGGCTTTTACCATCCTCTAAAATAGATTCAGACTGACTACAAATTATTGTGGGAAAGTGGAACAGTCAAACAGGGACATAGTGCAACTGCCTAAGCCTAATTTCACAGAGTCATAGATTGGTTTGGGTTGGAAGGAACCTTTGAAGTTCATCTAGTCCAACCCCTTTGCAATGAGCAGGGACATCTTTTAGTTTGCTCAAAGCTCCATCCAGCCTGGGCTGGAGTATTTCCAGGGATCTGTCATCTCTCTGGGAAATCTATGCCAATGCTTGTCCACTCTCAGTGTTAAAAAAATATTTTTATATCTAATCTAAATCTCCTCTCTTTTAGCTTAAACCCACTACCTCTTCTCGTATTGCAACAGGTCCTGCTGAAAAACACTGTCCCCATATTTTCGTATAGTCTTCCTTGAAGTATTGAAAGGCCACGATAAGGTCTCCCCGGAGCCTTCTCTTCTCTAGGATGAAAGATCCCAACTCTCTCAGCCTGTCCTCCATGCGTTCCAGTGCACAGATCATTTTTGTGGCCTTCTCTGAACCTGCTGCAACAGGTTTGTGTCTTTCCTGGGCTGAGGACTCCAGGGCTGGGCACAGCACTACAGGTAGAGTCTCACCAGCACAGAGTGTATAAGCAGAATCCCTTCTGTTGACCTTCTGCCCTCACTGTTTTGGATGCAGCCCAAGACATAGTTGGCTTCTGGGCTGTGAGTGTGCATGCCTACCTCACATCCAGCTTTTCATCCATTGTTACCCCACAGTCCTTCTCTGCGGGCCTGATCTCAACCTCATCAGTCCTCAGCCTATATTGATACTGGGGAATTCCTGGACCCAGGTGCAGGGCCTTGTACTTGGCCTTGTTGAACTTCATGAAGTTCACATGAGGCTCACTTTTCAAGATGGTCTGGATCACTCTGAGTGCTACCCTGTCTGTTAGATTTGTCAGCCAGGCTACCCTGCTTGCAGAAGTGCTGCAGAAGTGCTGCGGTTTGCAGTCAGTCCCACTATCTATGGCACTGATGAAGATGCTGAAAAACACTCCAGTTTCCTTAGGAAAGCAAGGTAAAAAAGGAAGGCCTGGTAATCTGACATCACGCTGGAAACCCCAACTGGAAGTTCTAGGGGAATGTTTGAAGTCTGCAGAGTTATTAATCTGTTGCTAACTCCCAGTGGCACTGGCATCTGCAAATCAAGTGTGTTTTGTGCTTTAGTGCTGTCATTGAATGGAAGTTGGTGACAAGTAGCACTTTTCATCTAGGTGTAATAGACATGTAAAAGGTTAGGATGCCTACAGGGAATATCACTATGCAACAAACCAGGGAAAATCAAAGCAAAACCATGCAACTTCTTGTTTTGGTCTGTGTTTACAAGACAGAGAGTCGCTATTATTAAATAATTAAATGTGTAGGAGCTGAAGGAAAAGAGTTACTGAAGAGGAAAAGATACTGATAAACTTCCTCTCCTACAGTTCAAAATTATATGGGAAAATCTAATTGTCTTCAGATATTTATTTCTGCAAGTGATGTTTCCTCCTCTACTCTTTGTGGTGTTGAGAACAATCAAGCAGGTTTGGAGTGGGTGTTCTTTGCCTGAAAACTCACATCTGCTATTCGTCATCTTTCTGAGAATAATGTGTGAGTATTGTGTCCAGTTCTGGGTCCCCAGTTCAAGAAGCTGCTTGAGAGAACCCAGCACAGAGCTACAAAAATGATTAAAGAAGTTGGACATCTTCCTTAAGAGAAGAGATTGAGGGAACTGGGGCTTTTTTAGCTTGGAGAGGAGGAGACGGAGGGGTGATGGACTGGATGATTTTGGAGGTCTCTTCCAGCCTGGCTTATTCTAATCTGTCTCATTCATGTTTATAAATATTTAAAGGGTGAGTGCCAGGAGGATGGTGCCAGCCTCTTCTGAGTGATGCCCAGGGACAGGACAAAGAGCAATGGGTGGAAGTTGAGGTGTAGGAGTTCCATGTGAACCTGAGCAAGATTTTTTTTCCCTGTGAGGGTGACAGAGCACTGCAATAGGCTGCTCAGGGAGGTTGTGGAGTCTTCCTCTCTGGAGATATTCAAGAACTGTCTGGATGTGCTCTAGGTGATCCTGCTCTGGCAGGGGGACTCTTGTCATAGAGGCTCCAAATATAGACAGTGTGTATAGAAAGACTGTTTGTGTTTACATTTACATGCACATTCCTGTATATAAGAGGTTACAGAAAAAGAAGGTCTGCTTCTTTTTCTGTAGCAGGAGCAAGAATAATCTCTGCTGCCTGTGAGGAGATTGGTTGATTAGATTCACATATGCACATCTGTGAGCAAAGTATTGAAGTCATTCAACAATTGAAGTGCAGAACAACATTGTCATTATTCCAACTTTGTATTTCTGTGCACCCAGAATTATGGAAGCCCCCTGGGTACACACAGCTTTAGATAGGTTCATTCATCACCTTGGGCCCTGGTGGAGCTGTGACGCGGTGTGAGCTATAACTTTGAATGCAGAATTACCATAGAAATATCCTTGGCATCAAGGAGGTATTTGAAGAAGCATCTTCTGCCACATTTTGGGGAGTCAGGTTGCTGGGGCCCTTTCAAGGGATGCAGGAGAGAGCTGGGGATTGCATGCGAATGGAAAGTGTTAATCCTGAGCTCTGATCACATCCATCTCTCTACTAAGCCTTGGGGAAGCTACTTTCTGTCAGTAAGGCAGGTTTCCCAAAGAGTACTTAAATACTAACCTCACTTTAAAGGTAAACTGTTGTGTCTTAATATGGCTCCTAAGAAGGAAGGGTGATCATGCTCAATACAGCTGTGCAAAGATTTGATTTTCTCTTAGTTTTCATGATCTAGAAAAGCCTTTTTGTCATTGATTAAGAGTGAGAATTTAGTGTTTTGCTTGAGGTCAGTTTAGGAGAAAACTTTTTTGTTGTCTCTCCTGGGGAAAGAAGTGTTAAAAGGCCACAAATCTCAAAAAATATTACTGGCTTTTAAAATCAAATATCAAATTGTTCCCATTTGGAAGACATTGAATGGGATAGTTTAATTTTGGCCAACAGTTTGTTTGTTTGTTTGAAAAAGCATTCTCTTCTAAATGAGATTCAGCTTAGCTAATAATAGGACTTAATTGAATTTATGGAAATAAAATGTGTGCACAAAAAAGTTTTTTAAACCTGATGGAACTCTTTTGCTTCGGTAGCTGTTGAAGTAGTATTGTCCTGGATCTGCTGCAAGAACTATAATGCCCTCCATTACCACATAGAGATACCTATTGTGTCATATTTGCATTTAAGGGTGATTAGAATACCATAAAAAAACCACTTTTCATAGTACACAGTGCAGCAATAGTTGAGCCGCCAACCTCTCCAGACTGCAAATGCTTTGTGGTTCTATACCACCTTTCCTAAAACTTTTTCTCTTCCCTAGCTGGGGTCAGCAGACTTCCGCACTATAAATATTAAATATCAGAAGCTTTGTGCATCAGCAATGATGCCTGATAGGGCAGCAAGAAAATGAAGCCGACTTGCTCTCTGTGCACTCCCCTTCTGTGTTGCATGCTTACGGACACATGTCAAAGAACTAGAACTGGGTGCTCCAGATGGGGTCTCACCAGAGTGGAGTAGAGAGGGAAAATCACTTCTCTCGACCTGCTGGCCACACTCATTTTCACTCCTGCCCTTTAGATACTGGTAAATGTTGAGAGGATCCCCTCTTAGCCTTCTCCAGGTTTCTCAGCCTGTCCTTGTTGACATATGCTCCAGTCCCTTCATCATCTTCATAGCCCTCTGCTGGACTCTTTCCAGCTGAACTGGTAAGCTGGCTGAGCCTTAAAAGCTTGCTCCTCACTTAATTGCCTAGCCAGCCTGAAATGGCAGAAAATATTCATAGGTTTATCCGTGGAAGACTTGGATGTTTAAAAGGAGTCAGCTCCTTCAGACTCATCGCTATCACAAAAAGGTAGTTTGTGCTTGCCTAGAACTAGAAATCTTTGAGAGCAGAGTGGAGTTATAAACAAGTGACAAAACGTATTACTGAGATGTCTTTTGACACAAGGGCTGTTCTTCTCCACCTCCAGCAGTTCAATTAGCTAAACTGTTGTCCTGGAGACTGGTCAGAGCTGTGATTTTTGCTGTTTCTATTGCTGATGGCTGTGAGTCATCCAGGATAAACAGCTCAGCTTAAAATGTTCATCTGTTAACTTTCATGTGATGGAGCCATGTTATGTGTGAGATTTGTTCATATTCTCCTTGCTGATATTTTATCTATCATGTTCCTTAATTAGGAGAGGGAATTAAAGAACTTAATTGATAAAATCAACTCTTTATGGTAAATTTTATAGTAAATAATGTGGTCAACTTGTGAGCCATGATCCACTAATTGTAGATCACCCTGCCTTTTTATCAGAGCTATGAAAATTATGGACTCCAGAAATTTCATAAACATACAAAAGATTGATTTGGCAATGAGGTTGTTTAAATCTCCCCTGGCTCAGGAGTAGACTGAGAGAAACCCTTTAGAGTCCTCATTGCAGTTTATTTTAAATTCAGAAAACTTATAAAACATTAAAGCATTGCAGCATTCCTTTATAATGGTTGAAAACAGCCCAAGTGCATGTTTGGGATATGTTTGAAGGGGAACCTGTTCCAAATGAACCAGGCAAGGATTCTACAGTCTTAAAGCTCAGAGATTCAGAGGTGTGTGTTAGCCAAAAGCCTGGACAGTGGATGGAGAGGGAAAGTGAACAGGACTACAAGGAAAGGTATTTCAGGGATGGAGAGCATGGACAGTGGTACATTGAACAGGTTCATCGGGTTAGAAATGTGCTAAGAGGTATTTGTAGAAGTGCAGGTTGTGGGAGCTGAAACCCATATATGAAGATGAGTGATAGTAGCTATTGTTGCCAAAATTTGCACGTACCACTCACTAAATTAGACCTGGCTTTTATCTTATCTGAAGCATGTCAAAGTCAAACGTCCTTCTCGTTTTCAATGACATTTGAACCCAATTCAGGACTTTGAGGTTGTTCACACTGTTCAAGTCCCTTCTAAGGTTTGCTGTTTTACTCTCTCCCTGTGTCTTCAAACAAATACAAATAAGGTCTTTATCTTTCTGGCAAAAGGTTCAGAAGAGCAAAAAGGTCTTCCTACCAGTCTCACATGCTATTAAAGGAGAAGGTTGTTGTTCGATTTTAATGAAAGCTTGGAGCAGGGAAGATGGCCCTATGAGAAGACTTCTGGAGGCTTTACTTGAAAATAACAAGAGTACCTACAAGAATAAAACTACAACTGCAGAGAAGTTTCCTTAATAGCGTTGATCATCATCTTAGACATTTTTTAGCCAAATCTCCAAACTAAACAGAAGCTGCCCCTATCTCTGACAAATCAAGTCTTTAAGTCCACAGCCCGAAGTGATTTCTGTGCATGTATGAGGGGCAAGGAATTCTTGAGAATCTCGACAAAAGTTATGTTTTTCCCTTTGATGGCTGGGGGGGGTTGGAAAGGCAAGGCAACATGCGACCATTCATCACAGCTCCAGGCTCATTAGTACCCAGGAACTTTCTCCTCTAAATGACAAAGAGTTTCACTGTCGTCAGAGAGAAATTGCTGCTGACCTTAGACCTCTTTTTGGAAAGTAAAATAATGGTGCACAGGAGCAGAGTTTGATATTTGACCGAATTCTACACAATTATCATGCATGTGTATATAATAAAATTAATTCTGTGTCTCTGCGTCGTAGCCTGCGGCAAGCGGCGTACAATCAGTTTTGTATGTATAATAGATCACAGAGTTGTTCATGAATAATACAAATGCATTGAGCAGATACTAGTGAGTGAGGATGTTTGTCTTTGCATGGAATCGAAGTGAACATGTAATATTGTGATAATATATATTTGATGAATTCAGGTCTGACTTGCTTTTGCCATAGCCTGCTAATTCCCCGACAAGGGTTGCCACAATAATTGAGTTTCCAATAACATTATGATTATTTCCACACGATAATTTAATTGTAGGTATTTTTTTAATATTGTAATAATGTAGATTTGTGATTATTATGCATTTGCATGCAGATTTGTGTGGTGACTCGGAGCACATCCCTACATTTATAACTTAATTTCTATATTATTGCATATATATTTTGGGATNAAAAAAAGTAGGTCTTTTTAGTCATTTTGCTTTTATTATAAATGGCTGAAAGCTTTGCTCATTTTTTTTTTTTTCCAGACCGATCTAAACAAGTGAATAAGCATAAGACAACTGTAATTCATGGGTGGATTAATTCAAAATAATAATGTAATTACAAATCATGGCAGATTTGTCTGAGGTAATTGGGATGCAGACTGGTACAAATTTTGCCTTACCGAGACAAAACTTGTTTAAATAAATCTCCAAGTTTAGCAGAGGCTGTTTTCCATTCTTCCACTTCCCCTGCATAAGGTGTTGGCAAAGTATCATTGAAGTGAAATGAATGGGTCCATGTACAAATGGGTATAGTAGTAGGGAACCCTCAGCATCTGAACCTAACTAAAGGTCTTTTTGACAAGCATTGTGCCCAGTAAGAATAGAATTTGGTGTACAGTCATAGAATCATTGAGTAGATTTGGTTGGAAGAGACACTTAAAATTGTCAAGCCCAGTTCTTAAGCCAATATTGCCAGCTCACCACTAAACCACAACCCTGAGCACCACATCTACTTTAAATTCTTTCAGGGATGAGAGCTCCATGGGCTGCCTGTTCCAGAGCTTGACAACCCTTGTGGGGAAAAAAATTTTCTTAATGTCCAACCTAAAATCTCCCCTGGTACAACTTGAGGCCATTTCCTCTTGTTCTATTGCATGTTACTTGGGAGACAGTCTGACTTTGACACTACTGGGGCTTTTACTCAGTTAAGTTGTCCACCCTGAAAATAAGCTGATTTCTTGCCTGACAACCTTCAAACCTGAAACTCATTGGTATAAAGGGAGGTAAACCTTTCCCCAGAAATAAACTGCATTGCTATTAATTGGAGCGGATATTCATATGATCTTGTGAGTATCCTGCTTCAAACAAAGCTCTCTTCCAAGTGTATTCATCATTTAAAGAGGGAGAAATGTTTTCAGGGAAATACTTCTTGTTGAAAAGAAATTCTCTAGAGATGATGTAAATTTTTGTGGTTTGTCTCAAGTGTGCACAGTTGAAGGAATTTCTCCTCCATTCCTCATCCCAAAGTTCCCAGCTCCTTAAAACAAACTGGGTTCACGGCGGAGTTCTTGGTCTCTTTCAGGTTATTCTTAGCTGGCAGGTTGGATTTCCATTGCTAGCACAGCACACATGTGCTGCAGGACCTGGGAGAACAGTCCTGGTCCAAATCTTTAGACATCGAAGTCTAAAATTAGAGACTGGAGTATATAATTTAGTCATTCTTCAGAGCATGTTGATTCTGTCACTTCTAGTGTGTTTAGGTGTCTGCTCCTATCAAATGTACACCTCTGAACTAACAGGATACAAGGGGCATCATGCCTCACTCTGTGGACCCAAGAGCTGAATAGAAAAACGAAATCTTGTTTTAGACAGTAAAGAAAGCAGCCATGATTCTGGTGTGGAGGATTGTCTCTCTGATTCTTTGTATAGGTAAATCAGATTCTGTCCCAAACCTGACTAAAGCTGCTTTGATTCAAGTCCTTTGTAAATCCAATCTCTGACTCTACTAGAAGTAGTAGAAGTGTCAAAACATGGAATTGGGTCCTTTGGCTGGAGAGTCACAAATCTGTACCTGCACCTTTCTGAGAGCAAGCAATAAGTTAGCACAGAGGGCCTGGGAGATTAGTCTAGATGCTTGTTTTACAATGGGTCACCAGCACAAAATTAAGGGTGGCTTTTCCACTGTGCCAGTATGTCTTAAATGATGTGTACAGCAAGCACTATAGAATAAGAAAGTATCATCTCAGTAAGTCCTGGATGTGACTTGCAGTTTCTGCTTATTCTGAAGATGCCTAAGATTGTTTTAGATAGCAGATGATTGTTTTCATTACTGTAAGATCCTGGTGTCGCTTATACAGATATAGTGAGTAGTTGTACACAGAATCAGAAGCAAGCCTGTTGAAAAGCACTGATTTGTGTAACACTCATGAGTAGCACATGCTCCTGAATAGTTTTCTCTGATGAAATTGAGGCAATTTGTGTAATCTAAGGGATTGAAGCTACCCTGACCCTTCAACTTTCATAGCATCACAGGACTGGGACTTGCTAGGGCTTAGTTTCTTTCTTGCTTTTACCTAATGAGCCTTGGACTTGAGTTACCTATTTCCCCAGAGAATGCCAGAAATGTTAAAGTATTTTTAACTGGGGGAAATGATGTGGAGTTGCTCAGCCTCTCTTGTTAATGCTGCTTTTTATTTTATTAAGAAAAGCTGAATGTGTTCCAGTAGCAAGGCAAGACTCCAGCTAAGTGGCTACTGTGCTCTCCATATATGGAAGTATTTCCACGGGAGAAATTAAGAACAATGCTCTCCCTTCTCTTGAATTTATACACAGAAATGGAAATACATGATTGCCCAGTGGCTAGGATCCTTTCCTGTGGAGGCAATCTGGTGCAATTTCATTCAGGAGGAAGATGAGTTTTCATCCCAGTGCCAGTCAGGCAGGAGGGGAAAAAAAATATATGTCCCAGCTCTTGTGTTGCAAATTCAGCACATTGTGTCCTTTGCTTTGCTCACGGTGAGTGAGGATTTTTTTTTTCATTTCAGGTCACTTGGTAGTCTTTTTGACATTAAAATATTTGTTGTTGCTGCTTTATTCCTTCAGTTAAAGGAGACAAAAATAGGTTTGGGGTTCTTGTGACTGTTTTTGTTCTTTCCATGTGTAGTTGTTTGTGAAGGAGTGGGATCATGTCATGTCTGTATGAGGCAGGGTTATCTTCTTCTGCACAGATCAACATTTCACAGGATCATAGGATATTAGGGGTTGGAAGAGATCCAAAGAGATCATTGAGTCCAACCCTCTGCCAGAGCAAGACCATACTGTCTATCTCAGGTCACAGAGGAATGCATCCGGATAGGCCTTGAAAATCTTCAGAGAAGGAGACTTCACAACCTCCCTGGGGAGCCTGTTCTGGTATCCTAGCCTATTTTTAGGGAAAGCATTCCTCAAAAACCAAAATAAGGAGGAAATCAAAGTTGGGATGTATTTACATATTGTCCATGTTCTCTAGTGCTTGACAAGAAGTGATTCATGGCTGCTAGTTGTTGTTCTCATTGTGAGGAAAGATAATCCTGGAAGTCCTTCGCATGTCAAGTGATCGCTGATTATATTGGAAAAGGATGCTTCAGTGACAGCAGGCAGCCCCTGGGTGGAAAGAGATGTCCTTTGTCCCTGAGCAATAATCTGTACAGATGATTGAGACTTGCTGATAGACCTCCATGGAAGCCTTACCTAGTATTCAGGGCTCAGCAGTGTCTGACACAGTGAATACTTGAGTTTGTTACTCTCATCATGGATGGGCATAAAAGGTAGGCAAAGCCCCCTGTCTTATGATGGGAAAAAAAAGACAGCTAAAATTTACAAAATACAATTATTGACTAATTTCTTCATCAGTGAAACCTGTAAGAAGTCAGTGATGTCTCTCCTGAGACATCAGTGGCGTCACCTCACATGTCCTGGAGGTGCCAAATGGTATAAACTGCTCACTTTGAAAGCAGTGCACCGTGATAAGCTTCAGCTCCCAGGGGATGCATTGTGTGTACATTTTGTTATGTGTAATAACACACTGAAAGGGCAATGAAGCTGGAAAGGAAAAGCTGCATGCCTAAAAAGAACTTATTTTTCTTTCAGCCAATAAAAGACTTTGAGCAAAGCAGCTAAAATAATGTCATTTAAATGTAACATGTGGTTAAAATGCTAGAGAGTATTCACCTGTCAGACAAAGAAATGTGAAACATGAGGTCTTATGTAGAACATGGATGTTTCAAGTTGGATCGTTCTGCTGGAAAAGCAATAGATCTCTTTAAAAAACCTAACTTTTAAAACAGTTGAGATATATATATATACACACAAAATTTTAAGGTTGACACAGCAGCATAATAGAAATTATTATTTTTAAAATTGATTTGAAGAAGAAAGCAAAAAAAAATATAATCATTCCATGTAGTCCTTCTAGGCAAGGTACCAGATTTAATGAGACCGAAGGTGGCTGTGAGAGACTCTGGGAGTTTTTCAGCAAAGGTGATTTTGTAATAAAAATAAACCAGTGCATATAAAATTACCCCTGGAGATGTCTACAATGCCACAAACAATATGTTGAGAAGAGGGTAAAAAAGCCTCATGCTTCCTTCAACAAAATTTCATGTGCTTGTGTCCTAAGAGTCACCATGAGAGTGGTGAGACCCTAGAATGGTTGTGGTTTGGGTCACATCCCTGGAGGTATTTAAGGTCAGGCTGGATGAGGCTCTGGCCAGTCTGATCTAGTGTGAGATGTCCCTGCCCCAGCTAGTTGGAACTAGATAATCCTTGTGGTCCCTTCCAACCCTGATTGATTCTATGATTCTGTATAGTCTCAATGAGCTGGGATCTATTTTCCTGTGTCACAGAATATTAAGGGTTGGAAGTAGGAATATTTTAATATAGAAAAGACTGTGAGTGTTTTGTTTGTGGGGTTTTTTTTTTTTTCTTTTGCAAAAGTAGTTGCCTTCCCTAAAAGCTGAGACAGAATGAAATTTGAGGGTGTGAAACCTCAGCCAGCAAGGGGACAGAACAGAACACCCGTCAGACAGCAAGGGGTGAGTGTGTATCAGATGAACTCCAAAGGCAAAATTCAAATTGGATAAATAATTCATTTGATGTTATTCAGAAATAAAAAAGGACTCATTAAAAAAAAAAAAAAAAGGAAGAAAGAAAAGTGAATTGGACAGAATGGTGCAGTTGTATCTTCTATTACCTTAGTGCTGGCCATCAATCACTGTCAGTTAATTATCATTAAGTTTGCATTAAAAAAGGCTCCTGTGGGAGCGGGTAGTCTGTGAGCTTTGTTCTTTCATTAAAGACAAGATAAACAATATAAGCCTTCTTGGGTTTGGTTTTGGAGATTTTTTGGGAAGCTTTTGGGTTTTATTTTTTGTTTGCTTGTTTGGTTGGAGATTATATGGAAAGGGGAATCTTGAAGTGAATTACCTGTGCTGAGATTTACCATACAGATTGTGGAGAGAAGATAACAGAACAAGAGATTCTAAATGAAAGTTGCTATTTTTTTTAGGAAGAGCGTAAAGGTTTTTCTTCTTTATTTATTTATTTGATTGTTTGTTTAATTGGTTGGTTTTTTGTTTTGTTTCTTTGTTTTCTTATTTAAAAAAAAACTGTAGGTTTGCCCTTTCCAAGGTGCAAAATTTGTGGAATTTTCAAACTAAATTCTCGCTTCTTAATTACCTGTGCCCTTTTTTTTTTTTTTTAAGATTCCAGGGTTTATACTTCTGTGTAACATCCACGTTGTAAACTTTCTTTATAAAAAGTGGGTAAAAGCTAAATTCATGTGGCTCCCCGGAGACTTTGTGGAATGTCCTTCTCCGGAGACTTTCAAGACCTGTTCAGATGCATTGCTCTGTGACCTAAGATAGATTGTATGATCCTGCTCTGGCAGGGGAGTTGAACTCGATGATCTCTTTGGGTCCCTGCCAATCCCTAGCATTCTGTGATCCTGTGACTCTGAAAGGTGATTCTTACTGATAAGACAGGATCTTATCAATGCTTGTCAATATCTAAAGGGTGAGGGGATTAAGAGAATGAGTCCAGACTCTTTTCGGTGGTATCTAGTAATAGAACAAGGAACAACAGACACAAACTGGAACCCAGGAGAGTTCATCTGAATGTGAGGAAACAACTTACTTCTTTTGAGGATGGCAGAGAACTGGAACAGGCTGCCCAGAGAGCCTGTATGCAGTCTACTTCTCTGGAAAGATTTCAAACCCACCTGGAATATGATCCTTGTTCTGAGTGACTCTGCTTTAGTGTGAGGGTTGAATTAGAGGATCCCTCACCAGTCTGTGACTCTCCTATTTCAAGCACAAAATTTTCTCTAAGTTGCATAAGCTTTTCAAAGCTTATGGAGCTCCTTTGAGGAGCCCACAAGCAATTAACTAAGTGCAGGAACAGAAAGCAATAGTGACAGAAGCAGTTACAGTTATATCCAGCTTGCTTCCCTGCACTTTTGACTAGCAGTTTGCAGTCTTAAAAGTGGTGAGATTTATGGATAGTGCTCATCAGCATCACCGACAGGGTCTGGTAGTGAGTTCTGTGTAATTTCTTCCTTTGGCATAAACTTGATTCTGAGTCAGCTTGTGCTTGCTCAGACTGAAGATTACAGAGCTCTCTGAGTCAAGGTCTCAGTCTACAGAAGGTCACTATAGAGATTAGGGTGCTTGTGATTTTTTTTTTTTAATAATTATTTATCATGGAAAAATGTATGGGTTAAAGAGAGAATTCTTTTGTTTGTTTGCTGGGATTTGGGGTTGTTTTTTTGAAGTGAGACTTGCTTGTTAATATTTCCTCCCCCTCAAATGACAGAAATACTTTATGAAGAGGAAAATTTAAAGGCTGAAGCCTTCAGAGCCAAAGGCCTCTCTGTTTAGTAAAATTATTATTTTTTAAAAATCCCAAACTTATACTTTGTGCTAACTACATTTTGCCCAGTTGCTCAAATAAATATCTGAGCTGGAGCCACATAAATGCAAGTTTCCCCACTCAGATGTCACAGCAAAAGGCCTGAAAATGAAGTCTTTAGCATTGGTGAGGAACAGTTTCCAAGGAGGAAGAATGAATGACTTAAACCAAAACCAAGCTGCCCTGTTTAGGGCCCTTCAGTCTGAATAGAGCACATCAGGACAATTTATCTGCTCCGTGTCAACCTCCTCCTCCTGGGAGAGCCTCTTTGCCTGCACATACCCAGACCACAGGCAGCACTTAGCATGTGATGGGCAGCCAACTGGTGACAAGGTAGAGACCTGGGTTCAGATCAGGTCAGGTAATTTGCACTGTTCACGCCTCCCATTTTTCTGTACTGGTGTATTCTATTCTTTGGACAAAACTTCATTAAGTAATCTAATTCTCTCTCTTGGGTCTTTGCTCCTTCTCTCATGTGCTGAGTTTCTTCATTCTGTTTTAGCTGTTGGATAAGCAAGCTCCTTCAATATCGACTTTGTTCCCCAAGGTTGGGTCAATGTTAGTGTGTCCATTAACTAGGAGACAGGAGAAGGAGGGCCACAGCAGAAAGGGACAGTGCATCTTGAAAGAAAACCAAGAGGGAAACCTTCCCCTCTTCTAATTTACATATGGTGACATTTTGCAGAAATATTGTAACATTAGCAGTGGCATAATGAAAGTCTGCCTATCAGCCATGGAAGGAATAATGTTACTGTAAAGGTAACCTGTCCACAGTTTGTTATCAAGAAAATATTCATGGCAAGAAACATACATTTACCAATGAGTGTTAAGAACAGTGTTTGGGTGTTGGGGTTTTTTCTTTTCTCCTTATATTTTTTTTCCTCATGGGCTATCCATCTTCCCCTCCAGATTTACTGCATGATCACTCCCTTTACATGCTAATTATGTGCAGCTCTGGTGAATTTGTTAGTAGTGACACTTTGGGCACCCAGTGGGACTGCAACTCATTATGTGGCAATGTCCAGATATATCAGATATTATTAGCTGTCATTAATCTGCTGTGGAAACATTGAGCGCACAGCCAGGAGAGAGACCAGGAAATAGAGTAAAAATGAAGTCTGCAGCCACCCTGGCCCCCAGAAGGTCAGAGGGCAAATCAGCAGGGGAGAAGAATACACCTTAAAATGGCCAGTGCCTGGCAGCAGATTTTTAACCCATTATAAACCAACATTTCTAAGAAGAAAAGAGACAAAAAAAGAAATTACATACTTTGTTGTTTCTGAATGGTGACTCTTTACTGGAGGAAATGGGGACTCAGTCCCTCAAACTACTGTTTTCTAAAGCTGTTTTGTAGAACTGCATCACAGAGACAAAAGAAGAGGAGTGAGCAAATGATAGTGCCCATCACAATGTGGATGCACTCAGCCACACCTTGAAGCACACACAACTGAGAATAGAATTAGGCCCATTTGGAGGTCACGTTTTACAGAGCTGGATATGGCTGTAGGGAATATTCACCAGGAATGAAGTTACAGAGTTGTAACTCATGCAGAACTTTGCCTCCAGACTGCAGACACATTGCTGATCAGCCTCTGCTACGTGCAAATCACAACTGGTTTGGAGACTGGATAAGGCACTTAGTGCCATGGTTTAGTTAATTAGAAGGTGTAAGGTGATAGGTTGGACTCAATGATCTCAAAGGTCTTTTCCAACCTGGTTAATTCTGTGATTCTGTGAGGTGGTATTTTTGGCATTGACTCTGAAAAAGTCACTTGGAATTACAAGTTATTCACCTCTGGGCTGGTGCAGCATCAGTTACATGGCTTCAAGTGCAGAAGTCAACACAAAGGCTCTTTCCAGAAAGCTCCACAGTTTTTCTGATCTCCAAGATGACTTGCAGAGGACTTGTCCAGGACTGTGCAGAGTCATATCTTCTTTCTTTACATCAGCTAATACGGCTATAAGATACCAGGCAGATTTAAAGGCAAATGGAGTCTTCTCTGGTCTGAAATAGAAACAGAAAGCATTGAGCTACAGGGCAGGAATCTCTGAGTTTAGTGGTGATGTAATCACTAGATAGTTTTTAGAGCAGGGTAACAAGTTGATTAGTCTGTGTGTGTTGGTAGGTTACGGGTGACTGAGTGAATAGCCTGCCCAGGGAAGTGGGGGAATCACCATGCTGCAGGGATTTTAAAGAGGAATAGATGTGGTGCTGAGGGACGTGTCAGTGCTCAGTTAACTGTTGGATTTGATTTCTCAGGCCTCTTCCCATCCATGTGATTCTATGACTTTTGCTACTGCCAAGAGGCAACCTGGAAATTCAGTGATCTTAAAATAAAAGAAAATAATGATGTAAGGGCTTCAAGATAGGGAAAATTGCATTTTCTCAAAGAAAGTAACAATAATCTTTTATTCTCAGTGTTGCAAGGGCCTGTGCTCCTTCACCTAGGACTTGCAGTGTCTTAGCTAGGAATTTTATACAAAAATTAAAGGATGGTCTAGTGATTAAGGATGGTGGGATGGAGGTTGGACTTGGATGATCCTGGTGGTCCTTTCCAACCATAGTGACTCACAGTGATATGTTGTGCTGAGGTAGGTTTAGTTAAGGACTTCTCAGTGTGAAACTAATGATTGGACTCGATAATCTTGAAGGTCTTTTCCAGTCTAAGAGATTCTGTGATTCTAAAATTCTTCAGCAAGTAAGAGCTTGTACTTGTCTGGGGAAGCTTCATCCAGTTGTTTGGAAATTTCCAAGTGAGCTACACATCCGAATTTCCTGAGGGAAGCTGGGAAATATTTGGTTTGTTGCCATTAAAGGAGTCAATCGCGTCACAATTTTTCATGCGCGGTGACCTTTATGTCATCTAATCTTATCCTAATGAGGACAATAGCAGGAAAATAAAACGTCCTGATGTTTTATTTATGGGCCAGTCTTCAGTTAGACTCTGATAAACCCATTCCAACACAACAACCACAGATTTAGGTTGTCTTAAATTCTGCACAATGCCATGGCAGAGGAAGCAATTTGGTGTAGTGCTTCCCATCAATACTTCCTAAGCAGCCATTCATGAGCTCAGCTTCCAGGAAAAGATTTAAAGGCATTTTGTGTCATTGTGGGCTTTGCAGAAATACCCCAGAAGTGGTGTGGAGTACAGCATTAGCCATGGGGCAAGTGGCAAGTACCCAGGGAAATAAAGAAGCAGCGGTTTTATCATTGGTCTCAGACCTCTGGACTTTGGTGCAACAGAGTGGAGTTGTTCCTTATGTGAGAGAAGAGTTATATATTCAGGAAGAGTTACAGTAGACCAAAAAAAAAAAAGGGGGAAAAAAAATCACTAAAGCCATTCTAAATGCTCTATGAGTACATTCAATAGCCCACTCATAGATTCTTTTACAGCCCTTTTCCTAGTGTTTATGAAATTTTGCTATTATTTCATGCCTTGCCTTTGTTCTAGGGGAGTGGAATAAAAAAATCATTCCCTCTTCTTTTTCATTTCAGTGCTTCAAAGAACTGAACAGGAGGTGAATACTGTTTTAGTGTTAGGTTAATGAGTTACAGGTCAGGCTTAAAGTGGAAAAATTGCAGTCAGGCTTCATGGTGCTGTTTGCCAAATTTGCATTGATGAAGCTATTAGAGCAAGCTCACTTTTTTTTTTTTTTTCCTTTTCCCATGGAGCGACATGTTTGTTATTTGTTTATCAAGATCATGCTGTCTTTTCACTGCCTGTGCTGCTGCTTCCAATCCTGCAGGCACCTATTTTCACATTTAACATGATGTGCACAAGTATATCTCTGTCAACTGGTAGAATGAGTCAGGTGTAAAACCTGGATCACAGGATATTAGGGTTTGGAAGGAACCTCCAGAGGTCATCAAGTCCAACCCCTCTGCCAGAGCAGGACCATATCATATAGTGCTGGTTGCACAGGAACAAATCCAAGCAGGTCATGAAAGTCTCCAGAGAAGGAGGCTCCACCACCTCTCTGGGCAGCCTGTTCCAGTGCTCCGTGACCCTTAAAGAAATTCTTCCTCATGTTGAGTTGGAACTTCCTGTGCTGTAGTTTATATCCATCGCCCCTTGTTCTACCCCAGGGCACAACTGAGCAGAGCCTGTCCCCTCCCTCTTGACACTCAGATATTTATGAACACTGATTAGATCCCCTCTCAGTCTTCTCTTCACCAGACCAAAAAGCCCCAAGTCCCTCATCCTCTCCCCATAGGGCACAGGTTCCAGCCCCTTAATCATCTTTGTAGCCATCCCTTGTACTCTTTCAAGTAGACCCCTGTCCCTCCTGAACAGGGAAGCCCAAAACTGAACACAATACTCCAGATGAGCTCTCACCATGGCAAAGCAGAATACAGTAGAATATGTATGTACTCTGTAGGGCTGGGACACAAGCAGATTGCACAGGACACAAAAGCATGGATGTGTTTTACAGGAGGCTGCATCATTTCTTATTCCATCACCTGCAGCAAGTTAAGTAGTCAGGTTTTACCCAGATAAACCTGGGATATCTGTACAGTTTGCTTCGATCTTTATTGTACTAAAGAATATTAGATGTTAAGTTCAGTCTTTCAAGATATAATCACAATTGTTTCCAAAGTAAATTCCTAAGGATAGGTTGAAAATGCTTGTAAGCTGCAACATAATGGCAGGAAAAGGCCATCACCTTGAATTTGCAGTGTGGAGAGAACCAATAAACAGAAAAGTGTGAGACTGCTCTGTTTCTTGTGACTCAGAAAATCAGGGAGTATGGCCTAAGTGCCCTAACAGCAATTTTTGCCTCCCTGGCAAGCATGAATACCTTTAGGAATATCCTAATACATTTGCCTTTTTTCATTGTCTACTTTGTAATAGCTAACGATAGAGATTTATAGCATACAAAGTGCAGAGTTAGTTGTAATTAAGACTGTATTCAGCTTGCTGGAATTTAAGAAGCGATGGCAGCTCTGAACCAAAGTGTTAGCTCAGGAGTTGCTCTGGTGTGTGAGCTCTTAGATTGCTTGTGGAGTTCTTAGAGGCTGTTGGAGGGTCTTGCCTCATGAAACTCAAGGTCATGATGTCAGGGTCTGATTCTACAATTCCTCTGTAAATGGTGTAAGAGGCAGGGCTCTATCAGAACTCTTCTGTCCTTAATTCATGCAGCACTTTATAGCATGACAAGTGGGAGATGCCATAAATTATCTTACCTGATGTAAAGGATAATCAATATTTAGGGTGATTCACTTTTTTTTGTGATGTTTACTGGAAAAAAAAGATGGAAGGACAGCTGAGTTAAGGTTTAGATTCATTGCAGTTTTTCTAATGTTCCTTCCCATTTACTCATCATCATCCCCCACTGAGGTGACTTAGGCTCTTGCAAAATGAGGTATTAGCATGAGTGAAGAGAGAAGAATCCAGCCTGGAATTAGCAAGCTGGGAGTTGTCGTTAACATTTTCTTTCAAAGGATTCTGGTGCAGCTGAGATGGGATCAAGGTAATACAACCAGAACAAAAACAACACCAAAGCTCAGGGTAACTGGTGAAGAAATTCCTGGGAAAAAAAAAAATATATATATATTGTTACTGTATTTTTCTGAAGTTTTAATAATTGTGTCCGGTTCTGGTCCTCTCAATTCAAGAGAGATATTGAAGTACTGGAATGTGTCCAGAGAAGGGTGAAAAAACTGGTGATGGGCCTGGAGCACAGCCCTGTGAGGAGAGGCTGAGGGAACTGGGGGTGTGCAGCCTGCAGAAGAGGAGGCTCAGGGCAGACCTCATTGCTGTCTACAACTACCTAAAGGGAGGTTGTAGCCAGGTTGGTCTCTTCTCCCAGGCAACCAGCAACAGAATGAGGGGACACAGTCTCAAGTTGTGCCAGGGGAAGTATAGGCTGGGTATTAGGAAGAAGTTCGTGAGAGAGTGATTGGCATTGGAATGGGCTGCCCAGGGAGGTGGTGGAGTTGCTATCCCTGGAGGTGTTCAAGAAAAGCCTGGATGGAGCACTTAGTGCCACTGGCTGGTGCTTGGTGATAGGTTGGACTGGATGATCTTGGAGTTCTCTTCCAACCTGGCTTATTCTAGTCTAGTCTATTCTATTGCTATTTTTATCTTGTTAGCACTAGAGGAAGGAAAATTAGCCCTCCTGCTGCTGTCCTGGCTAGGAGAAAAGGTAGGATTTTCTGAATCCCAGAAAAATATATCATTTAAATGGATAAATGAGGTTAAACAGACATTTGAGAATTTGTGTTTCACTGCATAAGTGATGGCAGAAATGGAGTTGCACCTGTCTGCTCATGTCTGTGGTTATATGTGCTGAAAGAGTAGCTTCTGAGATCAAAAGTGAGATATGACTCCACAGGTCTCCACTAGACAGTTGTAATTGTCCATTTTAGAGGCAAGTAAATTATTTCACATCAAAATCCTGATGAAGAAAATGTAAATTCACTTTAATTTCTTTTCATGAGGAGTTACATTATGCAATCCTAAAAGCATACTAATTTCCTATCGTCATCTGTTTCTGAACTCCTCAGGTGCTGAGTGAGGTTTTGTCTCCTCAAAAGCCTTGTGGCTCTGCAGTCAACTTTTGAACCTTGTTGTGCAGACTGTTGTAGAATCAGCTGCCCCTGTGGAAAACAAAAGCAAAAAACCCAACCAAACAAACAAAACAAACCCAACCAACCAAACACAAAACTCCTCCAAAACAACAACAACAAAATCCCCAAAACACCACCAAAGTTTTGTCAGAGGAAATAATAACAGGGGAATTTTAAGGGGAATTTTGCTTTTCCCCTTTAACAAAGCCAAGGTTCTGGACCTGGATCTAGCGTAATGCAGTGTTAGGTGGATGCCTCTTCTGGATGCATTAAAGTTCCTGGTGATTTCTCTCACTTTATTCCTCCTCTCCACACCTGAATCTCCCCTTGACAGCGAATTCTGACGGCAGCCCTTTTGAACAGCTTTCTGTGATTGCTTCCATCCTCAAGTTACTTTACTCCAGTGGATTTGCCACAGAGCTCTTGCCCATTAGCAATCTCTTCTGCAGCCTGCTTTAAAATCTGCTTATGGTTATGGCTAGATAAAAGCATCTGAGGTCAGTTTGGTAGAGCGGAGACAAATACTTTAACATAAGGTTTTCTATTCTGTGCAGGCAGCTAATAAAAGTGCCTGCAGGTGTTGAGAATTATCCTTCTCTTGGAGATTTCTTTACAATCTGAACCTAATCTTGGCAAAAGCTTTGGCGAGGATATCTGGCACATTAATTAAATGGCTTTTCCTCCCCCACAGGTCTTATGCTGTAGCTTTGATTAACCACCCCTATAGCCAGGAAAGGAACTGCTGGATGGGCATTATCAGTTTTGCAGGTGTATGGATGTTAGAGATAACATGGGATTCCTGCCTTATCTGGATGGAAGCTCCTTTCTCTTTCAACACTACACAGCTTTCTCCCTAGCTGCAGTGACACGGATCCTGCAGGCGTGTTATGAGATTTTAGTTTGAGGACCTTTTTATTCAGTATGTATCTCTGGATGGCTTCTGCTGAGAAGTTTCACCTCCTTAGGGGGAAATGCCTGAGTCCTCCAGAGCTCCCCCTCTACTGAAATGGCTTTTCCTTCCTGCAGTATCGCAGCTGTGACACATCAAAGGCAGGAGCTGGTGTGGCAGGCCGTGTGTTCCCAAAGCAGTGACGAAAGGTGATTTGCAGCGACAGGTTTCATATCTTACGGTGTCATTTTCATGAACGACTTGGCTAATTAAATTTAATGTGGAACAAGAGCTTGCTTACATTCTGCCAGGCTTAAGATGTTCTTACTCACACCTTACTTAAGGAACAATTCCTACTGTTGAATAAGGGCTCCAGGATTTAGCCCTCTGTTAGCAGTCTTCCATAAACCCTTTGTTTTCCTAACATGTTAAAAACCAGGGTTTAATGGGTTCATGATGACATCAGTTATCAAGATTTGTGTGGTGTTGGCAGATGTTGAATTTTCAGTGGAAAACCATTAAGCAGATTTGAGTCAGGGCAAGTTTCACAACGTGCACGTATTATACCGGTGCTTACATGTGTTGACTTCAGCTTTATTTATTACAAAGGAAAACAGGCCTGTGCTTATACAACAACAACAATGAGAAATTAATCTTGCCAATAGAAAAATCAGCCTTGTCTTGTTAAAGGTACTCAAAGTTACATATTGGGCATGCTGAGCTTGCAAAAACGATGTCGGCAACCTTCAGATTTAATAAAGCTGAAATTAAATTTTTTTTTTATTATTATTTTAAAAATATTTTAAAACTGCTGCCTTTATTTTGGGGCATCCAGTTGAGAGAAGGAACAATGTTGATAAGAGTTGAATGCCCAGTTTTTTGGACAACGGTTCTCTCAAAAAGAAAGCATGTTTACTTTCATTTCAAAATAGATTTGTCACTTTGAATACTGATAGCCCATAAGGGTCCAGTTCTGGGCCCCTCAATTCAAGAGAGGTGTTGGGGTACTGGAATGTGTCTAGAGAAGGGCATGCACAGCCCCGTGAGGAGAGGCTGAGGGCGCTGGGGTTGTGCAGCCTGGAGAAAAGGAGGCTCAGGGTGACCTTATTGCTGTCTACAAGTACCTGAAGAGAGGTTGTAGCCAGGTGAGGTTGTTCTCTTCTCCCAGGAAACCAGCAACAGAATGAGGGGATGTAGTCTCAAGTTGTGCCCAGGGGAGGTATAGGCTGGATGTTAGGAGGAAGTTCTTCACAGAGAGAGTGATTGGCATTGGAATGGGCTGCCCAGGGAGGTGGTGGAGTTGCCATCCCTAGAGGTGTTCAGGAAAAGGCTGGATGGGGCACTTAGTGCCATAGTCTAGTTGATTGGGTAGGGCTGGGTTCTAGGTTGGACTGGATGAGCTTGGAGGTCTTTTCCAACCTGTTTTATTCTATGATTCTATGAAAATTCATTGATTCTGTGCTAGTTCTAATATTTTTCAGCAACAAGAAGTCTGGTTTTGTCATATGACTGCGAAGTTTCCACCTAGACCAATGATGGTGCCCAAATCTATGTGTGATGTTGTACATGCCTTAAAAAAACGTGGAAACCAAGGACACAGGGAAAAGTGATTTTTCAAATTAAAGCAAGATCAAATATGGGAGGGAAAAAACCCAAGAAAACCCAAAACCCTACAACAAACTACTGTCATGTCTCACTTTCTATTCAGTTTTTGTCTTGGTTTGAGTTGTAACAGATCTAAATCTCTTCAGTGATTTGAATTTTAAGCTCAGGCTCTTCTCAGTCACAGTACTTTCTGAGGTTAACTTCATGTGTTCAGATGGTGGCTGCTCCTAATAGTGGTCACACAGAATCACAGGAAACATCTGGTTGGAAGAGACCTCAAAATCAACCATTACAAACTTCTACCCAGTTTAGGGTCAATCCTAAACTGTGTCCCTAAGCATTGATGTTTAGAGTTACTACTAAGGGCAGGGGTGCAGAAAGGCTCTTGGTTAGACTTGCTATGGATCTGTTCTTGCTTGTGCAGACCAAAAACACTGTTAGATCTTGTGTGCCACATTGGGATGCAGAAAGTAAGAGGTGGCACCAGCAGAGAGGAGCAGACAGGATGGGTGACCTTAAACTGACTAACAAGGAACTAAAGCTGAGGAATCACTTGACTGAGGGTCAAGTCTCTTCTGCCTGTTCTGCCTTTGATCCCAATCCATGAGTTCCTGAATCTAGTTCAAGAATTCAGCTCCTGAATCCAGCCTCTGAGTCCAGTCTGGGACTTCCCCAGAGCCTGCTCACAGCATCAGTGGTGACAGCAAAGGCAGAGAGGTTCCATACAGTATGGGCTTGTACCTATTTGTGTCTATTTCCTTTTATTGCTTTTATTTTAATTAAACACCTTTTAGTTTTCTCTCCCAACCCATCAGCCTCTCTCTTGATTCCTTTTCTCTTTCCTTTTGGGAAGGGAGACAGGTTCATAGAGAGCATTTGCCACTCACCTAGTGGCCATCTCAGCCCTAACATTTGAAAACCACAAATGTGTGGGAGACTGCATTTCCTTGAAAACTAAACTTCACTCAGTCGTTACGAATTACTTCAGGTTCTACCTATGCACCAGGAGGCATCTAATCTCCATCCTCCTTGTTAGAAGCTACCAGAAAAGTTGTTCTTGAAGTTTTTTTCTTAGCATTTGATTGTCTTTGCTGCTGCTAAGGCATGAAGTTTTCTGAATGCCAAAATCCATTCCAACCATTCCAAGGCTTCAAGTGGTAAATCAATTCTTTTTTGAGTCATAGGGAGCACTACATGGAGAGTTGTTAGAATGAGTGTGTACGATATTGAAATTATCTGTGTTTAAAGGTAAAAGGAAAGGGAGGAAAAGCCCTAATGTTCTAACTTTCTTATGAAGAAGGCCTTTATTTTCTGTTTGCTGGGGGGGAGAGGTTTAAAACAATTTAAGGAATCTTTGCTTTTGCAATGTGCATGTTTATAACATTGCAATATTGCTTTTATTCACAAAACTTTAAAAATTAATTTAATATTGAAATATTGCCTTTAACTATTTGGGAATTTGAGTCCTTTTTTTTTTTTTTTAACATGCTTTTCACTTTATTTTTCTTACCTTTTTGGTTATTTAATATTTGAAGATGACCATCATGTTTTTCAATAAGTAATAGAATTTCCCTTCAGAGGTAACTCCACTATGGTAGGTTTTGCTGCAGTTTGGAACAGGGCCTAAATTTTCCTGTGGGGAAAAAAACCCAAAATTTCAGTGGAATTCTGTTTTCAATCAGGCAAACAAACAAAAATTCCTTTACTGGGCACATTGCTTCTCCAGCATCAGTAACTTCCTCAGTACGTGAAACCCATCACCTGATAAAAGGGCAGATGATAAGCTTTGAATTAGGACCTCTGGTTTTGCCAGCTAAAGAACAAATTATCATCCCCAGATGTGACTGTGTAAAAAGGGAAAACATTCCTCTCCCAAACTTTTCAAGTACAAAACAGATGATGAAATGCGGGATAATGACGATTTCAGGAGTTACGTGATCTCCTAATTATTACAAATGGGTAAATAGAAAGGCTCTGATTGTTTACACTGCTGACCCGCCTCGGTTTTGGGCCATTCATTACAGTCAGTAATGTTTATAACGACATTTTTTCCTAACAATAACATTTATGATATTTTAATGTGTGTGCGTATGGAGGGAAATGGCACATAAAAGTATTTCAGTGAAAATAAACCTTGAGCATTTTACATTTGGAACTCTGCTCTATTATTTTAGGACCCCAGTGCTCAAAACACTTATGGTTAACTTTATTCACACAATTCCAGTGCGGCAACTCATGTGTATAAAAATAAGTCTTTTCTTAAGTGGTTTCTTGTACCCTTTTCCCCCCCACCCTCTACTTCCTGATGTGCACAAGGTCGGGTAGATATGTCTGGGCAGATTCCTGAACACAATGAATTGTCTCTTTCTTCTCTGGAGCATGCCTGTTTAGTCCAGAGAAGAGAAATCTGAGAGGAGATCTCATAAATGTAGGCAAATATGTGAGGGATGGGTGTCAAGTGGATGGGGCCAATCTCTTTTTGGTGGTCAGCAGCAATAGTACAAGGAGCAACAGCTACAAATTGGAACATAGGTTTCACCTCAGCATGAGGAGAAAATTCTTTACTCTTTGACAGAGTACTGGAACAGGCTGCCCAGAGAGGCTATGAAGTCTCCTTCTCTGGAGACTTTCGAAACCTTCCAATTAGCTTCAAACCAGCACATAGGTATTCCTGTGTGGACTACCCTAGATGAACCTGCTTAGCAGAGAGGTTGGACTCGCTGATCTCTGGAAGTCCCTTCCAACCTCTAATATTCTGTGATTCTGTAATCCTGAACTTGCATTATCCAGCCTGTCCAGATAGGCTGTGGAAACTCCTCCTCCAGCGTATTGGTTCTAGTTAAACTTCCCAGAGCCCAGAGTGTAATAGAACAATGCAATAATAGGATGCCTTCCTCTCTCCTCCCTTTGGAAGGATGGAATTAGATGTAGGGAGCAAAAAGGGGTTAAACACCCAAAGAATAGCCTTGATTTTATTTAGAAGTTAAAAGAAAAAAAGTTTAACAATAAATAAG
This sequence comes from Psilopogon haemacephalus, assembly GCA_013396835.1. Lineage (NCBI taxonomy): Eukaryota > Metazoa > Chordata > Aves > Piciformes > Megalaimidae > Psilopogon > Psilopogon haemacephalus. Next base: position 683,170 of record VWZI01014954.1, on the reverse strand, counting down.
AGATATTTTAGGTAAGGGGAGTTACAAAAATATAGGAAAGGGGAACAAAGTACAAAATATGTATACAACCAGTAGGGGTGACAGAGCACTAGAACAAGCTGCCCAGAGAGGTTGTGGAGTCTCCTTCTCTGGAGACTTTCAAAACCTACCTGGATGCATTCCTGTGTGAACTACCCTAGGGGATTCTGTCTTGGCTGGGGAGTTGGGCTTGATCTCCGGAGGTCCCTTGCAACCGCTAATGCTCTGTGATTCCATGATGCTGTTGTAAAGGAAAAACTATGTAGGGGTTTGTATAGGAATAATTATATAACTGTATGGATGATTATACAGATATTTGCACAAGTATTAATACGTTTATTCCATGGGCACCAAGTAATTACCTGGTTTACTGCAAGGGCAATTTGCTGCCATGCTAAGCAGAAGTCATTCTTCTACCAAATGAAACAAACATAGCAGCATTTTTCAGCAGTGTGCTGAAATGTGTGATTAGTATTAAAATATGTTCAGCACAGCATCATTATTCTAAAGCCAGCCATGGGGATACCAAATGCACTGTGATGTTGCAAACTGACCACAGTTTGACTGTAGGACACCCAGGGTAGAGGGGGGTTTGTATTAGAATATACATTGTATCTATAATGCCTTCTTCTCTGAAATGTAATTAGGGTTTTTTTATGAACTGGTAAAATATAGTACATAAAGGACTCAGGGGATTTCCATATAGCCACATTTATTCCCACATGTCTTTCCAAATCATAAATGGTTGTCTTCCTTAGAAATGGATTAGGACAAATTGCATTAGGACACGATTGTGAATCTGATTAAGGTGGAACCATGATCAGGTTTTTTCTTTTGGGCAACCATGTTTTCTTATAACAACCAGAAGACAAAAAAGCCCTTGGCAAGATGTTTCAAAGGCCTTTCTCATATGCACATAAAAGCAGTTTTCATGCTAATTCAAAAATTGGTCCTCACCTATAATTTCTTTATATAGCCAAGACAAAGCTTTGGGCAAAATTTTGCAGTAGTATATATTTCAGATACAGACTTGTGGTTTCAGTAAAAGGTCGTAAAAAGGAATTTCCATGCATAATTTCCTTAAGGAGAAGACTCTGAAGGCAAGCTGCAGGAGAGGCACAAGATCAGGCACTGATTCCAAATCGGTTCAGGGAGAGGAACACTGAGAACAAAACCATCCCCAGTGGAAAACCGATTTCATGTACTGAATAAATACCCTTTCAAATGAATGTGCTCTTAGAAGGGCCCCAGCTCCTCCTCTTTTTGTGTTAGCATTTGATCCAAACAAAGCTTGCTGCATGACTTTACTGGATGCAAAATGATGTGTAGAACTTCAAATTTTGGAAAAAAACTAAATTTGACAAAATTTTCTGTTACTTTCTTCTCCTTCCCCTCTTTTCTTTTTTTTTTTTTTTTTTTTTTTTTTTTTTTTTTTATAAAATAAAAAAAT
>VWZI01014954.1:619598-681695 GCA_013396835.1 Psilopogon haemacephalus | reverse complement strand
TAATTTATAGAATCATAGAATAGTTTAGGTTGGACGGGACCTCAAAGGTCATCCAGCTCCAACGCCCTGCCATAGGCAGGGACACCTCCCACTAGAAGAGGTCACTCAAGGTCTTATCTAACCTGGCCTTGAACACCTGCAGCGAGGGAACATTCACAACCTCCCTGGGCAATCTGTTGCAGTGTTTCACCACCCTCACTGTAAAGATGTCCTTCCTAACATCTAGTTTAAATCTCCCCTCTTCCAGTTTAAAGCCATTACCTCTGCTCCCGTCATTACAAGACCTTGTAAATATATGTATTTTTAAAATCTATATACTCAACCCAATAAAGCTAAAGGGACCTTAGTTTCAGCTTTGTTATGTCTATGTTGCACTCAAATCTATCAGTGCTGTGTTGCTACTCAGCAGCTGGGAGAGCCATCACCATTTTCCTTCCTATGGTTCTGTTGCACATGAGTGTTTTCATCTCTAGAATTAACACACAGAATTCATCTGAGGAGTAGGAATGAAAGGCTGTATAAAGAAGGAAAGTTCCTTTCTCTGAGGGTTTGCCGTGTAAAACCAAAGAGAACAGGTGGGTCTAAGGAATTAAATTAGAACTTTTGCCCAAAATGCCAAGTGAAAAAAAAAAAAAAGGTCAGTAATGAGTCATTTAAACAGTGTTCATGTTTGGTTTTTCCATCAATTCTCTGCTTGCAATGTTCCTTTGAGTTTCAAACAGCTCACAGAATCAGAGTGATTGTCTAAATCATGCCATTGTCTTATTTTCTCTGACTGGGGAAAGGTTTTATAAACTGCTTTCACTTCTGCCTGAACTGAGGCTTATTTGTTTTACAAAATTATTTTCATTTCATTAATTAATTAATCTCAGCTCCAGACATAAAAAAAAAATAGTTCTCTTGACATGATCCTCACATTAATTTTTGTGAGAAGAAAAAAAGATGAAGGGGAAAAAAATAATCAGTGTTTCTTAAAAGTGCCATGTTAAAGTATTTGTTCCCTGGTTCCTTGGACCTCAGCCATCACTGCAAATCCATTCCTGAATTTCTCTACAGAAAGTGGTAAATTAGTGACCAGAAGGCCCTGCAATTCAAAGTATGCACAAGGAGTGATTGGAAAACCTGACTCCTGGTTGCAATTATTCATATGATTTACCTGCAGTCATGTCACTTTTATGGCACTTAAAGATATGCTATATCTATTTATTCAGCTAAGTGACTCAATCAATTTCTGTGACAAATGTACTTAAAACCAACAGGGTTGAGTGCTCGATTCTTAACGAGCTTACAGCTTTATGGAGTTATGTCGGATGGAAAATCTGGCCAAGGAAGGGGGTAGTAGAAATGGAGCAGACCAGTATGATCAGGGGAAATTTAGACTGGATAGTAGGAAATAATTTCTTTGCTGAAGGAATGGCCTAACACTAGAATAGGCTGCCCAGAGAGGTGGTGGCATCACTGCTTTTGGAGGTGTTCAATAAGCTTGCAGACATGGCACTTGGGCACATGGTTTAGTGGCCATGGTGGTGTCAGGTTGTGTTGAAGTCAATGATTTTAAAGGTCTTTTCCAAGCACAATGATTCTATGATATTTGGGATCTTTTTTCACTGTAAATTACTCTAGTTATATTCCACACAATTGCTTTTCTGGTAGCGTCCAAGGCCAGTATCTGCACAATGGTGGATCTAGAACATCCATGGAAATTTGGAATAGATCAAGAGAAAACATCTTAGAAAGAAAACTGAGGTGTGGATGAAAAGTTGACTTATAAATTTTGAAAGTGGTTGATAAGAAAACTTTCTGCTAAATGATTCAGTGAAGGCTGATCACAGAATTGTTGGGACTGGAAGGGACCTCAAGGACCATCCTGTTCCAACTCCCCTGCAATGGGCAAGGACACCTCACACTAGATCAGGTTGCCCAGAGCCACCTCCAGCCTGGCCTTAAAAACTTCCAGGGGTGGGGCTTCCACTGCCTCTCTGGGCAACCTGTTCCAGTGCCTCACCACCCTCATGGTGAAGAACTTCTTCCTAGCATCCAATCTGAATCTACCCATTTCTAGTTTTGCTCCATTTTCCCTAGTCCTATCACTACCTGACACCCTAAAAAGTCTCCCTCCAGCTTTCCTGTAGGCCCCTTCAGACACTGGCAGGCCACAATAAGGTCTCCTTGGAGCTTTCTTCAGACTGAGCAGCCCCAACTCTCTCAGCCTGTTGCAAGTTCATATTAATGTGTGTGTGTAAATATGTTTGAAACAATGTGTGTGCACATTATATATTTTTTTTTCTTCAGTATTTTTGCAACTTGTTTCAAAGCCCACAGTGATTTAGATTATCAAGCACAGTTTTAAAAGTCCATCCCAAGATAAAACGTTCCATGATTCTACGGTTGTGGGCCCAGCTGATAATATGATTAAATATAAGAACTTAACTGAAGTGGTTCACAAAATGTCTTAGAGCTATAAATTGTTAGAAGCAGTGGAGTTTTCTGACAATACTGTTGTGGAATAATTATGGGATTAAAAAGTTAGAACAAGGTTATTTCAAAACCAGTGGTAAGGTAATGTGAGCCAGAACTCTCAAAGTCCCTTAATAGGTGTTCTTAACTCAATGCTAATACTTTATTTAACGTAACGTGCTGTGCACTCTTTAAATTGTTCGCTTGGAGCAGATGATTTATGTTGCTCCTGCATTCAAACAAGACTTAATGCCCTTATCCTATTTGACTGGAATCGTTAAGCACTTTCGTTCCCAGACCTGTATCAGAATGATAAGCAAAACATAAAATCAGCAAGGTTTTTAATGAACATGGGGTTAATTTGAAGTCCCTGATTTACAGATATTAGAGCAATGCTCTCTTTCAAGTGTTCATGGAGGTGTTAGAAAGTTTGCGTGTTCCCATTCAGCCCAAACACTTAGTGTACTGCAGTTTCCTTGTTTCCAAAATATTAGAGAGTGGCAGTTAAGAAAGCTGTTGAGGCCAAGTCCCTTTTTATTTTTAGCAGACAGTGATATCTTTCATTATGTTTGGAGGGAATCTGACGTGAATGCCACAGCTAATTCATCTGATCCAATTCAGATCTTGGGTTTGAAGGTTTCTGTTTTTTTCCAAGTGTTACCTTTTCTTTTCTCCCTAAACAGCTTACCCTACTGTTATGTATTTCATAGCTCCATCATGTTTTACTCTTCTGATTTTATTACTTTTATTGGCTGTGATGGTATTGGGTAATCTTGACACTTGGTGTTTGTTAATACTGTATTTTGCTAGTGTAAAAGGCAGTTAGTGCAAGCACAGCAACTGGCAGGGTTACTTGTCATTATTTCAGGTATTCAATATTATGGTTACCTGCACATAACAATTTCACTCCATCCTATTTTGATTTAACTACTGGAACAAATGGATGCACTTTCTTGTCTTTTCTGGTTATGGTCCCTGTGTAGGTGCTGCTGAGAAAAGCAGCAGATTCCATTGTTTTCTGTCCTGCTGCTGGCAGTTAGATCTGTTCAAATAAACTAAGCAAGAGGTCCACCAGAAGTTTGTTGCCATTTTCAGTTGTTAAGAGAAAATCTTATGTCCAAAATGTTACGGAATCTATGACTTCTTATGATCAGGCATGTAAAGCAAGGGATATTTTCACCTTAGCATAAAAGAGCATTTAGGTGGTTACTCACTTAAATATTCTTTTAAAAGGAGGAAAAGAAGAAATGTTAGCCAGTGAAAGCTCTGTGTGCTCACAACCAAAAGGGGGAAAGTGGAAATGAAAGTTCATGGCAATGAGAAATGACATTTACTATGGGCACAGTAAAATATAGAGCAAGCACAGGGAAATGTATAATGAGAACCATAAGGTGGCATCACTGAAACTGTCTTGAGATAAAAAATAGAGAGTATCTAAGGCTGGTGGAATGAATACCAACAGAGCATCTGATGCTTTTCCAAGTCCTGTTTGAGCACTTTGGCTTCTTACATGCTGCCAGACCTGCCAAAATATTTACCAGAATGTGATTACTCCTGTCTACAAAGGTTGATAGACCTCCTAGGGTTGAACTAGAGCAGGAGAGAGGTTGGTGAAGATAAAAAGGAAGTATGTGATGTATTTGTATCTCCTAAACCAACTAATTAACAGATTAGTAGTGCTTTGGTCTGTTTGCATCATCTGAAGTAATCCTTTCTTGCTGGATTTGATTCTGTCCTAAAGTGCATCCTATTTGCTTAACAGTGCAGCAGAGGGAGATTGCAATTAGCAGTATAACCTCAATATCTGGACATGAGAGGATTTTTCTTATAACTCAGCACAAGTCGCTAGCAAAGGTACAAAGCACTTTATATATAAAGTGTATGTATAAAGCATTATTTCTTCACTTCCTTAAAGTGTGAAGGTCCTCAACTTCAGTGGTTGTCTCCTTACCACTTCTGCCTTTAAAACAGAGAAACCTCTGATTTGAGAGCTGAGAAGACAACTTCTTGGGTTTGTGTCCTTCAGAAATCAAACATCATTCCTTGTGCAGGGGTAGAAACTGGTTTGAAAAAATATCTGGTATTTCAGAACTACTCTATGTCCCACCAGTATCATCTGAATGATTTAGCTGTCTCAAACTGGGCTTGCAAAACTCTAGCAGTCAAAGACTTTCTGCAAACACTGAAGTTTTGTGGGGAAGGTCTGGAACAAGCCAAGAAATCACAGGATCACAGGAGTTGAAAGGGGCCTCCATATATCACCAAGTCCAACCTCACTGCCAGAGCACATCATTTATATGTTACATCCAATAGCTGTGAAGCCCTGAAAGGACCAAGATCCAGAGATTCCCTGAGGTCCCCTGAGACATTTAATTTTCCTACTGGTAGTACATGCGAAACAGCCAGATACTCTGGAGAGGAGAAGTAGAATGAAAGCCTGAGGGAACAGCATCCATTTCTAGAAACGTTACAAGTGACTTTGTCAAAGTCACAAGAAAATGGGAGTCAGACCATGTAAATCCAAAGTTTTTAGTCATGCTAACCCATCAAAAGCAGCTCTGCCTTTTCCTTCAGCTGGAGCTGTCACAGACCACATTTATATTCCTAGATGTTGTCCAAAAGAAAGGAGAAATTAATTTTCAATTTTTTTCTGTTGCATTGTCTGTTTATTACACCCAGTGTTGTTGCACATAATGCCAGGATGTAAAATGATTCAGGGACTGTTGTCTTCAGTCATAATGTGGGAAAACAGAGAAGCAGTTGGAGAATAATTTCTCACACTGCTCTGCCGTGGCAGTTCTTTCTGCTTTGATTTAAGAAACTACAGGCAGTGGAAAAGGTTCCCTTTGAAAGTGTTTTAAATGTCAAATATAAGACTCATTTCTATACTGCTTTAATCCAAATGCCAGAGTTCTGAGCTAAGCTATCAATCTGCCTATCCAAACAGCTATCTCTTGAACTGAAAGTCCTGCTAACACCAATGTATAACATCAGCCTAGATTTAAAGAAAAGACAACCTTATGCCCTTCAAGATCACGTTCTGTGGCTTCCTTAGGCTCACATTTCCTGTGTGGACCGGCTGAGAGAGTTGGGGTTGTTCAGCCTGGGGAATACTCCAGGGAGACCTTCTTGTGGTCTTTCAGTACGTAAGAAACATGGGAACAGTCTTTCTAGCAGGGCCTGTTGAGACAGGATAAGGGGTGATGTTTATAAGCTAATAGAGGGAAGATTAAGACTTGATAGAAGAAAGAAATTTTTCATACCTAGGGTGATAAAACACTGACACAGGTTGCCCAGAGAGCTGGTAGAAGCTCCATCCCTGCAAACCTTTTAGGTCAGGTTTGGTTGGGCTCTGAGCAACCTGATCTAGTTGAAAATGTCTGCTCACTGCAGGGGGGTTGGACTAGATGACCTTTACATCCTTCATAAACCAAACCATTCAATGATTCTATAATATATGTGAGCTATTGATAAGAGGTGTTTGGGTGCATAGTAGCAGCCTAAAGAGTCCGTTGTTTTCTAGCGTAAAATAGATCTCAAGGCACTGGAGAGGCAGTCCAGACAAGCAGGGACATCTTGAACTAGATAAGTTTTCTCAGAGTCATGTCCAATGTGACCTTGAATGCTTTCAGGGATGGGGCTGGGCAACCTGGGCCAGGATATCACTACCCTCAATGTAAAAATTTTCTCCTTTATATTTAATTTCCCCTCTTTTACTTTAAAATCATTGCATAGAAAGCTATCCTAGCCTTAGAATTTGAGAAGGTTTTTTGCTTTGTGTTTTCCTTCCTTCCTTCTCCTTTTTTAAGAAGGGAGTACTGTAAAACTGAATCCTTATTGTACTTCTTCACTGCTGGCAGATGTGCCCTGTGTGACTCAGTGTTCCATTCCTGTGGTCAACAGCAATTATGACTTGCAGCCTGTGAACTCTGGCAAGATGCACAAGTTTAATATTTTTGTTGGTGTTTGTCTTAATGTGTAGCTCAAATGTAATGTGATACTTGGAGAGGCAGTGCATCTTCTGGGAAGTTAACTCAAGTGATACATATGACCATGTCTAAAATGGGAGAGGATTTTTGGATGAAAAAAAAAATTAAAAAACTGCTCCTATTCATGCATTTGGAAAGTAACAAAAACAATCAGTCACTTCTGATTATTTAACAGAGAAATTCTCCTAAACAAAATGTAATGGGGGACAACCTGGTCTAGCTGAGGATGTCCTTGCTCACTACAGGGGTAGGAGGTCAGACTAGATGAATTCCAGCCCTGACCATTCTATGATTCTGAAATGGTTAAAGGGCACTATCTTGTTGAGTTTATTCATATAAATAATTCCACTTGAGAGGGGTGAACATACTATGCTAAATTATCTCATTGGTGAGGGGTAGATGTTTGATGGGCCTATTAGAAAGCAGCACAAGCTTTGGCAAAGGCAGGAGTCGTCCAAATTTCCGAACAGGCAGCTAATCAGTGGCAATTAAGAGGCAAAGTAGCAGCCTAATAAAGTACACTTGTCACCAGTTGTCATCTTAGTGATCAATTCACACCTCCACAACAACAACATCGACCCTTCAAGTACTCTAATGACCCTCCATCCCTAAAGTGACAGGAGGATTAGGTCAAAGATAATGTGCTGGAAAGGTGCTAATGAAGTGGTGGAATTACAAGATGAGCTTCACACTTGATAGACAGCAAAAGGGAGCGTTCTGTCCCGCTCCAGCAATGATGTTTGCATGGGTAAAGTCTCATTGACTTCCACATCCCGTCAGGATCAGGACCTTAATTTAATTAATTAGGGCTTTTAACTACTTAGTTAAATCTGGAAGATGCAACTGTGGAAACTGTGGTTCCTAAAAGCAGCAGATATATCTCAGGTAATTAAGTTTACACTCTGATGCTTTTTTTTCCCCCTCCCCCTTTTTCTCCTCCCTGCAAGTTGTATTTTGCAGGCATTGATTGCTGACATCATTGTAATTTTGTGCAATTAGTTTTAAAGGGTTGGGGTTTTTTTTTTGTTTGGGTTGTTTTGCATAGAATGCATCTAACTGCTTTCCTATGCACTGATGCTGTTGTGAAACTGTGTAATTGGAATATAATGTCCTCTACTCAGTAACAAAATGGTGTCATCTTCTTACTCAGCATTCCAAATGTGTGTGTGTGTATATATTTATAGATAGATACTGTATGGCAGCAGCATTTTGAGGTCCCAGTACAGAAAAGGTATTCTTGCAGGCATTTTTTAATAGCTGTACTTAATGATGTCCAAAGTGTTTACCACATAATCAAAACAACTCTGTTCATTAAACACTTTGTTCAATGACATTTGAAGTAACCCATCTGAAAAAGAAAAAAAAACCAAAAACCCTCTCAATATTAAAGAGGGGGGTGCAAGGGTACAACAGGCCACTTCTGGCATTCTAAGCCCCGGTCTTCATTAGATGTTACTCTGCTCCTTGATGGTAGCTAATTAACTTGTATATTGAAAACCCTTTAGAATGATTTGATGCAGGGCGATGTGGGAATACATCGTGCTGGGATTAGCACATTTATATTGCTGTAGCTGTGCCCCTGCTGTTTGGGTGCTGGGGGAGGTAACCATCTCTGAATCTTAGCTGTATCAGGATCCTTTTCAAGCGGCATCATTTCTACTGATGGCAATATCAGCGAACTCTGCTTTACTTCAGCAAGAGATATACAGCTAGATAATTTCCTGGTGCACACACAACTGCCAGAGATTGCCCTGAAAAATTTTGAGAAGCTTTTATTCTTGGGGTTTTTTATTTTTTTTTAATTCATAGTTTTGAGAGAAGGGAGGAAGGAAGGAGAGAAGGAAGGAAGGGCGAAAAATAGAGGCTTCAAAATACTGACATTACACTGGATGTAACTTCTTCGGCCATCAAAATGAAATTTTAAATGGATCTGTGCTGTGTCCTTTGCTCCCTTCAGGATTTTGACTTTCATTACCTCTAGCTTTACACTTAAGCGCTGAAATAGCTACGTGGAACGTGCTGCACAAATCCTTTTCTTTTGTGTGCTTGATACAATACAGTGCTGTGAAGCATTGCACGTGTGCTAATTAATTAACTCTTCAAGGAAAGCTTAGCCTTCTGTGGAAAATTGGCTCTCAAGGCTGGTGCTCAAAACTTTTCTTTCTTCTCTCAGTTTTAGAAGTAAAAACAACCAAAAAAAATTTTGTTTTAATCCAGAGCACAGGTGTGAGCCTCCAAATGCTGAATTTGAGCCAAATAACACAGCTTAGGCATTTCCAAGAGCAAAGTCAGAAGTTACTTCTTTCAGCAACAGCAGTAAATCTGTGGAGCATTATGAAGTTAAATCAGGAATGAATGATCTTTTCTAGCTTGTCACTAAATACATCTTTTTAGCTACCTGAGTTATATTATAGTGCCCTTTTAAAAATTATTCTTAAAAGTTTTTAAAAAACAAACTAGAAACTTTGTAGTAATTTTGAGGGAATTGTCATTATTTCTTTACATCTTGGAAGAGAAACAGAGCCACAAGACCTGTTTTATACAAGCTACAAAAGAGTTTTCAGAGAGAATTGGCTATTTGGCATTGCCAGTCAGGGTTGGAAGTGAGCCAATGGTCTAATCTAGCAGATGAAGGTGATGTCTCCATGCCAATTCTGATCCACAGATTGGCCTGACCTGCAGGTGTTTACTGTGAGCCTTTTGCCTTCGTTTTGCAAGAAGGTAAGCTCAGATCCTATCACTTTTGTAAGGCTGTTGAATTAATTTCTTTCCTGTGAAGGTGCTAGGGCACTGGAATAAGCTGCCCAGAGGAGTTGTGGTGTCTGCTTCTCTGGAGAGATTCCAAATCTGCCTAGAACAACCTGCTCTAGGTCACCCTACTTTAGCAGGAGGGTTGGACTATATGATCTCCAGAGGTCCCTCCTAACCCCTACCATTCTGTGATTCTATACATCCCAAAGGTGAGAGAGGCAGCAAGTAAAGGTGAATGTTCAATAGCAGTAGGAATATGTTCTGATTTTAATATGCGGTATCCATAGATAGGAACCCTGTGATTTTCCGCTACAGGCCAGGTTTTGATCCCTCTTTATGGCTGCAGCACATGGGGGTAGAGGTGCTTTTGTTTCACTTTGATACAGCCTGGAGAACCATTTTGGGAACAATATGTGCAGGCAGTCTTTTATTTATTATTTCCTTCTGTGCTCAACAGATTGCCCATTCGAAATGGAAGAGCGCGAACACTGTTGCCTTCTCGGTCACCTTGCTCTGAAGTTGTAATGTAGCAAATGGCCAATGTGGGCGTCCACGCGGGGACTGTTCTAACCCACATTTCACACCGCCACAATCGATTCACTGGGTTTGGTTAAGAACAAAACAAAAACAACAGCCCTTGTCCAGCTGCGGCAAGCGAGAGCTCAGACATATGCCGGTGTATAAAAAAGAGAGGGTAGAGCGGGGAGACCCTGCCCAAAACGACAGAACAAAGGGAGCACAATCGCCTTGGCAAGGCGTGGGATGAATTAAACACCCTATTGTATGAAACCTGAATGGGGTCGGCATTGTGAGGTGCGGCGTGGGGGGCTCCTCCGCGCTGCCGATTAGCCACATGATTACCCAGATTACACGGGGAAATGGCGAAGGTAAATAAGAGCAGCCTTCTGCCACCCCCTCCTCCCCAGGGCGAGGACTGGGCTGTCCTGACCCCTTCCCTGCTACCCAGGGCTGAAAGAGAAGGGGTGGAGGGGAACAGGAGCAAAGCTGTAAGCCCGGTGGTTAACAAAAATGAGGATTTCAAGGGCAACAGCGTGAAAACGCCTCTCTGGTCAAGTGGTGTGTGGGTATTGTCTCCTCTTACCACACGGTGTGGAAGTAAACTGCTTGAACAAAAAGAGGTCTTGTATCCTCTTTTCTGTCTCCCCCAGGTTAAGGGAAACCCACTGGATAATAATAGCAAATGATATGGCAGGAGGAGACCTCTTCAAGTGGCACTGGTGGAGATTTGAGTTGGATATTAGGAAAAATATCTTCACCAAAAAGGTGGTCAACGCCCAGAACATGCTGTCCAGGGAAGTGATGGAGTCCCCATCCCTGGAGGGATATAAAATATGTGTAGATTTGGTGCTTTTAGTGGTGACCTGGCAGTCCTGGGTTAACAGTTGGACTTGACCTCTTTAATCAAAATGATTCTATGATCACAGAGTAAGCACAGTTTGTGTCCTGTAGTCTTCTCTCCACTCCATAATCTTGCAGAAAGGTCAGCTCTCCCCTCCTTCCCCACTATTCAGGTTTTACAGCCATGGGGCAACAGTATGAAAACTCTTTATCCAGCCCAGAGCAGCTTAACACAGTAAGGAGAGGTTATTTAAGGTGCATACAATCAGCTGTGATCCAAACTAAACTCACATCTGTGTTAGAGAAGATCAGGTTGGAGAGATTGCACTGCCAGCTCTCTTGGAGGTTTTAGTCTTTAAAAGTCTGTTTACTTTGCTTAGGAAATCAGTGGTGAAGTGAAACACAGTGCTCACTCTTACAAAGCCTCAACTTCTGTGGGATGGTGCCAAAAAAAAGCTGTATCAGAAGTGATCAGCAGTGGCTGTGTGCATGTCCACAGTATGAAATGTATAACATGAAATGCATATGGATATGTGATGCTTACAGACCTCAGCTGTCTCAAAAGTGAAGAATCTTGTCTCAAAGAAGCTGTTGGAAGTTGAAAAGATTTCCAATACTTGTACATGTTGTAGCATCTTTTACACCCCTGCCCTTCAGATCTCTTATCCTACAGAGACTTAAATCATATGTACTGTGCAATATCCACTCCTGCCATTGCAGTGGTACCATCAGTACCTAAACTGGGATGGAGCATCCTTGCAGGGAGGAGCTCTTACACTGGGAGCTCTTTGATGCAAGAGATGTGCCCAAGCAGCAAGGTGCTCAAAAACAGTAGGCTCCCAAAGGAGAATACAGCTCCCTGGGTGTTCTTAGGGAGATTTTTTCATGCCTTGTTTTGCAGTTACTCAGAACGCATTTAAGTGGGTTAAAATGAGACCTGGTTCTTCGTGGAACAGAAAATAATCGTGTTGAGACAATAACTGGCAACATGGTTCTGAAATGAGGGGAAAGAGGCACTCTGACTTCTTTGATGTTCTTTCTTTGTATTTTCAGGTGACCTACTAACAAAATTCAGCACAACTTTATGAATAGTCTGGCTTGCCCCAAATTTGTGCTCTTTCCTAAATAAAGCATTTAGCTGAAGCTTTTTGCCCAAGACTAACTCAGATGACTATGTTGAGATTATCAATCATGACAAAACAGATTAAGAAACAGAATGATAAACTCATTAGTATTCCATGGATTTTTTCTTCATAAATGTCCAAATGATGCTCTAGTTATGAAAATGTTTACAAATCTTAAGAGATCAGAGAAAAAGGTGTAGCTTTCACTTTTCAGTTTAACAGCAGTAAAACATGTACTCCATATCCAGTCTCACTGCTACAGAAAGCAAAGTGGGAAAATACCTGAACCCAAAGTGAAAAGACACTCATCAGAACCCTTTAACAAAAATTAACTGAACACCTGCTACTTTTAGCTGTTCATATTTTAAGCCTTTGTATTTCTTAATAGTGCAGAAATACATGCCTCCCCCCCCAAAAAAACAACCCCAAAACCAAAATTTATTTCCTAATTGCCAGACGGAGTTTGTGTGAGGGGTCTGGTGGAGGTGAGCTCCTTGAACTTCCTTTGCTATGAGTGCTGATATCTGAGTCCCAGCAAGTTTGGCGAACTGCATTATTGTATATACTCTAAACTTCTCAGATCTTTCACTTCGTGCCCTAATCTACTCAACATTGCCAGACTGAAAAGCAGTTACCATAGAACTAGACACATGGGTTTGCATGATTGTTTGTGCTGGAGGAGTCTCTGGGAGTGTATCTGTATTTTTGGACATAAGTTGCAACCTCTCACATAAGCTCGTGTTTTTCCAATACCATATTTTGCCACAAATTTGATCTGCAAAGTCATCTTGATTGTATGGAAATTTATTGACTGGTGGAGTCAAGCGAGAAGTCCCTGGTTTATGGTCATACTTTATTTGAGTAAGACTTTTTGTAAATTTTCTATCTGCATGGCTGTCTCAATTTGCAGTCTAAGGACATCTTGAGCTTCTGTAATGGGTGCTGTTTGTTACTTTTATCAAATGATATCAAACTAGAATCACAGAGTAGTTTTGATTGGAAAAGATCTTTAAGATCATCAAGTCCAACTGTTAACACAGCAAGACCAGGTCATCACTAAATGTGTCCCTCAGCACCGTATTCTCATGTTTGTTAAATTGCTTCAGGAACAAGGACTACACCACTGCCCTGGGCAGTCAGTTCCAGGGCTTAACAATCCTTTTGGGGAAGACATTTTTCCTAATATCTAACCTAAAACTCACTTGGTGCAAATTGAGGTGTTTTCTGCTTGTTTTATAGCTTGATACTTTGGGGCTGGTCTCTTCTCCCAACTTGTTACAATCTCCTTTCACGTAGTTGCAATGAGCAATAATAATCACAGAATCTCAGAATGACAGGACCTCGAAAGATCATCCAATCCAACCCCCCTCCCAGAGCAGGATCATCTATACAAGATCACCCAGGAACACATCCAGGCAGGTCTTGAATATCTCCAGAGAGGTAGACTACACCACAACCCCGGGCAGCCTGTTCCAGTGTTCTGTCACCCTCACAGGGAAAAAATTCCTCATGTTTCCATGGAACTTCCTATGCTTCAACTTTTACCCCTTGTCCTGTCATTGGGCATCACCAAGCAAAGCCTGGCTCCATCCTCTTGGCAATTGCCCTTCACGTATTTCTAAACATGAATGAGGTCACCTCTCAGTCTCCTCCTCTCCAAGCAGCAGAGCCCCAGCTCCCTCAGTCTCTCCACATAAAAGAGATGTTCCCCTCCCTAAATCATCTTTGTGGCTCTGCACTGGACTCTCTCAAGCAGTTCTACGTCACTCTTGAACTGGGGGCCCAGAACCGGACATAATACTCTACATGCAGCCTTACCAGGGCAGAGCAGAGGGGCAGGAGAACTTCTCTTGACCTACTACCCCCAGTCCTTCTAATATACTCTAGAACAGCATCAGCCTTCCTGGCCACAAGAGCACACTGCTGGCTCATGGTCAGCCTCCCATTCGCTAGGACCCCGGATCTTTTTCCTTTCTTCAGTTAATGTTCAGTGACTAGTTTAGTGGAATAAAATGCTCTCTACAAGCTGCGTATTGTCTAAACCCAGTGCAGCCTGTTTGCTTTTACATAGTACATATTTTGCATGCACTTTGGGTTTAACACCTAATTCCACTCGTTATCTGAACAGCTGCAATGTCATTGGAAATAAAAGCTCACTTCAGATCTTTCTATTGTCTTAAAATCCAATTCTCTACAGTATTGTTTTGAGTGCTTGCCACACTCAGGAAGTGCCCATTGAGCCAGTCGTGTGTATGTAGCACAGCAAATAAAAGGAGTGAAGCTTCTTAGGCAGATTTCTTTCCACTGACCTGTTTGTTGTTTAGCAGATGCAGGGGAGGAGTCTATCGATCGAGCAGTGAGAAGGGAAGGGTGAATTGATCTGATAGTGAAGTGATGCTTTTTTTTTTTTTGCTGAGAGGGGGATTTTTCTGATGGGGAAGGAGCAAATTGACTTATTGGTTAATTGAAGGAGAGAAGAGAATTGACTGGGAGAGGCAGTGAGAATTTGATGAATGTTAACTGTGGGAAAGAAGGGGTTTCAAACATATGCACAAATATTTATTTCTCTCCTTATTTATCTGCCTCTTACTTTTTATCAGGATCTGTTGCAACAGGAGAAGAGGCAGATAAACAAGGAGAGAAATATTCAGACTAGATATAATGAAGATACATGTTTCCCAGAGAGGTGGTAGATGTCCTGTCTTTGGAAACATCCAGGTCAGGTTGGACAGGGCTCTAAGTAACCTGATCCAGTTGGAGATGCCCCATCTCACTGCAGAGGGGTTAGACTAGATGACTTTTAATGTGCCTCAGAAGCCAAACTATTCCAGGATTCTGCTTAGTGTGTAATGGAGATGGGTAACTTCACTTTGACTCATTTTGGGATGATGTCAGTCTGGAGAAGAGAAGGCTCCAAGGAGACCTTATTGTGAGGGTGACAGGGCAATGGAGCAGGCTGCCCAGAGAGGTTGTGGAGTCTCCTTCTCTGGAGACTTTCAAAACCCACCTGGATGCACTCCTGTGTGAACTACCCTAGGGGATCCTGTCTTGGTGGAGCAGTTGGACTCAATGATCTCTGGAGGTCCCTTCCAATCTCTAAGGTTTTGTGATTCAGTAGCAGCTCTCTGTACTTGTAGGACAAGAACTGTTTCTATGAGTACAGTAATTGTTCTTTAATTGTTTTGAGAAGGAACCATGATTTGTTCCGTTTGGCTGGTGCAGCAGGAGTCTTACCCTTGGTGAAGGCTTCTAAGTGCTTCAGTAGTATAAAATATAATTAAAATAGCAGAAGTGCCACCAACAACAGTAATACTAGTAGTAATAAATAGTTACATATTGGTGCCACATAAATATTAATTACTCCAATGCTTAATTTAATTTCTAATTAATTTAGAATTAGTTTCCTAATTTCTCTTTGGATGAGGTTGCCATAAACTTCATCTGCTACCTTTAGGTGACCAGAAGTGTTTTCACTTCCACTTCAGAGTAATAGCATAGAAGGCCTCCAATTGCTCTCTTCAGAGGACTGTAACTTTTCAAGTGACCTCAAGGAAGTTTCTGTTCTCTCCTTGGGAAAACTGTGTTTTTAATGGGGTTAGAGAAGTAACCTATTCAGGGACTTTTCTGTGTTGTGGGACAGCAAGCAGCAGAGTCCCCAGGGATCAGTGTGGTTATTGGAGCTCAATGTTGTAACGTTACAAAGATTTCCCTCTTGCAATGACATTACCCTGGGGACCATGGGGAAATGGAATGTTGCAGACTGCTTTGACTTGTGAAGAAGCTGCGTCTGTCCCTCCCTTCCCTTGTACTCATCCAGGCTGCTCAGACGTGCCACAGCCTTTTTTTTTTTTTTGTCATTGTTAGGTAAGACCCAGCTGCATCTACAGCAGGGCTGTGGTAGGAGTGAGTTCTGTGAAGTAATAATATTAGAATTTTTTAACTTCCAGAGGGAGGATGGAAAGACCTTTAATTAGCAGATAATAGGCTTGGCCCATAAACTGCCCATTAAAAAAAAAAAAAAAANAAAAAAAAAAGAAGAAAAACAGCTCCATGCACTGGGAAGGAAATGGAGAAGCAAAAAGTATCCAATTAATTTACATATAAGAAAGAATTCTTGGGCATGGGTGGCAAGTTGCATTATTTTGAACACAAAAGCAGCTTTGGAGTGGTTCAGCCCAGGCAGTCTCACTTACACCTGGATGTTGTTGAAGCAGCACTAGAGGTAGGTGAGTGGGGGAAAGGTATTTAGGGAGGGTTTTGCAGCTGGGAAATATCTCTGCATTTGAATTCTTAATGGGAAACTTATGAACACACCTGAGCTGAACAAATGTTTCTGTGTGAATAATTTATATGACAATAACACTAATAACAGCAGGCTGCTGCAACTCTGTGATAAGGGTAGCACAGTTTGTGTGACACAGGAGGAGAGGTGTTACCGTCATACAGTAGCCCTTGCTCTGGCTTGTGCTGCCTAGGATTTCATACAATGGTTTAGGTCAGAAGGAACCTTGAAAGGTCATCTAGTCTAACTCTCCTGCAGCAAGAAAAGGCATCTTCAACTAGATCAGGTTGCTCAGAGCCTCATCCACCTTGGACTGAGTCAATCCATCACCTTGTTAAAAAAAAAAAAAAGCTGGATTTCTCCATTAAACAAAAGAGTGTGATTGCAGGATGTTCTTTGTTTTCCCCTGTAATAATTCATAACTTTTCCCTTGTCGATAGTGGAATCTTAGACAGTTTCTCCCGAAGTCAAAAACTTGCTTGCGGATTGACTGTTAAATGTGCACTGTGCGTTTGTCAGGGATGCTCTCAGTGCTACTGAAGCTGACAGAATACAACTAGGAGCTGACAGCTTCACTCCAGTTCCAGCTGATGAAAGGCTGCAGGGGCCTGGGGGGCCTTTCTCAAGGAGAGGACCACTGCAGATTCACCAGAGCTCTTCCAGTCTGTTGGTTTTTACAACGGCTGGCACATAGTGCTCTTGGTATTGCACTGAGGAATCAGCTTCTGTCTCCAATTTTGGAGTGGTTGATAATATAGACAAGAAGTTGCAAATGCAAATGAGAATTGACTTAAATTATGTGTGTATATTATCTACAACAAACATCAGTGTGAAATGTCAGCAGTGCATGTGCTAAACCTCAGTGTACATTTTAGAGACGTTTGTGGTTGTAAAGCATGATTTTAAAGCTTGAGGTTGGGTCTTTTCCCAGCCTTCTCCCCATGTCCATACCAAAAATGTACATTGAGCCTTTGTTGACTGTTCTGTTTGGGAGGTCTTCCCTAGACCTTGTTAGCCAAGGTGTTCAAGAACACATAGAGATTCAGGGTGACCATTACCAAAATCTGAGTGTCCATAAATGCTTGGCACTGTCTGAAAACAAGACAGAGACCACCATCTCCTGCTTTTCTGAGTGCTCTCATTCATAACTTCCAACTGCTCGCAAATATGCGGTGCTCATGTGTTGTAGTTTGAGGGGTCCCAGGTTCCTCTAAAAAACTACAGAGACCAAGTCACCAAGACCCATCCCAAGAGATGGATCTGGGCATCCCAGGATATTGTAACATTATTATTCTGTTCCATTTTCCAGTATCACCTCTTATTACGCCAATGCCTGGCCCATCTCTCTCTTTCCCTTCTCCTCCCTACACATCTCTCTCTGGGCAGAGTGTGCATCCCTTCCTATCTTATGGTTTGTGTGGGAGTTGGCTTCTACCTGGCAGGGAAGTTTGAGCCGTGTCATGCAGCCTGCTGAGACCTCGTAGGCCTAAGATGGGGGTGGGGGGAAGCAGTTAATGCCTACTCTCAGGCCTGCCAAGGGTGGAACAAGTAGAGAATTCTTAGATGGATTTAGTCTGATAGACTTGGCTTAGCTTGTAGGTGTATTCGTTCTACCTGGTTGCCTTTTGCATATCTGCACTAGTAAACAGAGTCTGTAAGCTTCCAATCAGTGTGCAGTATTGTCATTCTTACACTCTAAAAGGAGTAAGAATCACCTCTGTCATCCAGTCCTGGGTAGCCCGTGGCCTCTAACTACGACACCATATGTGCTGTGTGCACCTTGTGCCTTACCCTATGCTGAGTGAACATCTAACTGGGGAAACCTTTCCCACCCTCTTCTATTCCAGGTCACTTTTCCACGGCTGGATTTTATGTATGAGAACATTCCCAAACAAATACCTTCTCCCAGACGTGGCTAATACAAACATCAGGATTCTTTTGTTGTCATCTAAAACCATTAGAGACTTCTCCTTGCGTTATTTGTAGCGAGAGCTTTCTGTAAAGCAAAACAAACCCCATTTCTCATTTCTGCCTTAAATTTCACTCTTGCTTTAGAATAGAATAGAATCAGCCAGGTCAGAAGAGACCTCCAAGATCATCCAGTCCAACCTATCACCCAGCCCTAGCCAATCAACTAGACCATGGCACTAAGTGCTCCATCCAGTCCTTTCTTGAACACCTCCAGGGACGATGACTCCACTCCTTCCCTGGGCAGCCCATTCCAATGGCAAATCACTCTCTCTTTGTTGGCACCAGAGGCCAGATTCTCAAAACTGCTGCTGAAAAATAAAGGCAAAACAAAAAAACACCCAAAAAAAAAAAAAATCTGTGCAATCTTTAGACCACTTTGTCAGGGTGCATTTTTTCAAAGGCTTGAAAATAAATCACAACTTGTAGCATAGGAATCAGAACTGCAGCTTAATAGAATCTCTGATTCTGTTAAACTGGAAGAAGGGAGATTTAAACAGGATGTTTGGAGGAAGTTCTTTACAGTGAGGGTGGTGAGATACTGGCACAGGTTGCCCAGGGAGTTTGTGTCTGCTCTCCCCCAGAGGTGTTCAAGGCCAGGTTAGATGAAGCCTTAGGTGACCTGTTCTAGTGGGAGGTGTCCCTGCCTATGGTGGGGGGGTTGGAACTGGCTGGGCTTTGAGGTCCCTTCCAACCTAAACCATTCTATGCAGGCACGTAGGCACAAAATACAATAAGTAATAGGCATTCATAAGCTTTTTTTTTTTTTTTTTTAATACTAATCCATTAATATATTTTTAAAATAGCAAAATATTTAAAGCTTCAGACTGAGAGCTATTCTTAGGGTGATTTCTTCACTTAAGTGGCACTCAGGTAATACTTTTGATCTCTATTTCCATTCAGCTCGCTGGAAATTAAATTATTTTCAAGAGGAGATATTTGTTGAGAGGAAGACTGAGAAGATAAGTAAGTGGAATTAGGACCATGCATCTGTCTTGCTCTCATTATGATGGGAAAAATGTTTATAATTCGTTGAGGCAAACTGTTGAACAGTGTAGCCTTGTATCAACAGAACCTTTTCATAGCCTGAGTCCACATGTGCTGCTCTTTAAAAGGCAGATTGTAAGACCTGGGAGCTTTTAAACTGCAGAACTCAAGGAATTTGCTTATTTTCTCCTTCTAAGCAAAATGAGCACCCTAAAAAGGCATATTTCACTATGTAGGAATGTATGTGGATGGATGGATGTGTCTGCATACTTATTACTCAAATATATATACATGTGTATATCTATAACCTCATGTATATATGAAATATAGACCATGAACATAAACATGTGTACACACATATACACTCCCTTTGTTTCTTTTTCTCCCAGTATTCTTTGAGACTGCCTTTATTTGTTTGCAGTTACTTTTTGGCTCAATTAAATCTCTGCTAGACCCATTAAATTCTGCCTCTAATGGTATTTTGGACTTAGTTTAAATTAAAGATAACACAACAAGTAATAGCAATAGCAGGAGAATATAATTTCTGTTACTGGAAGCATTTATCTTTATTTTTTAAACACAAACTAAGAAGGAGAGAAGTTAGAACCCACACATTAAAAATGTGCCCGTTCCAGAAGGGACACACTGATGTTTTGGCTAGGATTTGGACTGCCAAAAATAAAAGAGTTTATGATAAAGCACTGCACGTGAGAGAGATTGGGAAAGAGAGAGGTTAGGAAAGCAAATGTCCTCTGCAGAATTAGTTCAGTTGTCTCATTTGCTTTAAATATGACTCCTCTCTGGTGTGTGTGNAAAATAGTGATTTCTGTGCTGCTTGTGTCCCAGTACTCCAATTCAAACAGGGTGCCTGGTGGTAGCTCAGCACCTGTGTACTCGACTTCTTACTGCTGATGAGCCTTGCTTGCTGGCAATCTAGATTTATGGTAAGTCTACCCTTTCCCTTCATCTCCAAGGTCCGGGGACATTCGGGTAGCCAATCTGCCCTTAAATATGTCTCTGAGGAAATGGTGCTAATTAGTATTGGAATTTACAGCCTTCCATTTTATTGACTTGTCCTACTTTCTTCGATAATTAACTAATGAGTAAAGTAATGAGCTATGTTAGTCAGTCATGATGTTCAATTAAACAGCAAATCAATTATTGAAAATAGTTTTGGACAGCTCTTGTGTTGTTCACAGGGAGTGTGTGTGCGTGGTTTGTGTGTGCATGCATGTTCCAAGTGTGTGCCCTAGATGTGGCAGTGTCCTGCTCTGGTGGTGTCTCTGACCGTGGTGGGGGTTGTGTTATCACAAAAAATCCCCACCAGTGCAGTCCTTTATTGCCCACATTATCAGCCCTCTCTTCAGCTCCCTGACGCTAAGCATTGCTGAGCTTATTTTCAGGGGGTCCCCAAAGCCTGTGAAGGACAAAATTGCTTTAAAATAGTGCTTTTCATGATAGGAAGGTTGACAGAGATGCTTGAAAATTGATGTGCTTGTTCACGGCCCACTACAAGAAGAACACTGAGATGATGGAGAATGTCCAAAGAAGGGCAACAAAGCTGGTGAGAGGTCTGTAATGAGAAGTGGCTGAGGGAATTGGGGTTGTTTAACCTGAAGAAAAGAAGGCTCACAGAAGACATTCTCACTTCCTACAACTTCCTGAAAGGAGGATATAGCGAGCTGGGGATCAGTCTGTTCTCCCAAGTAACAAGTAATAGGACAAGATGAAATGGCCTCAAATTGTGCTAGGGGAGGTTTAGATTTAATATTGTGAAAAAAGCTTTCATTGAAAGGGTTGTCAAGCCCTGGAATAGGCTGTCCAGGAAAGCAGTGGAGTCTTCATCCCTGGAGGGGCTTAAAAGACATGTAGATGTGGTGCTGAGGGCCATAATCTAATGGTGACTTGGCACCTGTTGAGTTAAAGGTTGGACTTGATAACCTTAAATGTCCTTTTCAACCAAAATGATTTTGTGATTCTAAAATAGCACTTTTCTTGATGGGGAGGTCAGCAGAGTGATATTTTGAAGCTGGCATGGTGATTTACTTCTGTGACCCCTCTCTCTCTTTTCTTGGTGTATGTATCCTCTCCTGCTGGGAGCATGGCCACCTGTCCCCAAACCTGGCATTGCACAACCAGGGAGTAGCACATAAATATTAGCATTCAAAGCCCTGTCTCTCTTCTGACCACATCAATACTCAGAAACAAAAGAGAGGATAGCAGAGAGTTAAGGATTTTTCTCCAGAGAGCTTTGCATACCAGCCTGAGCAGCAATTGTCCATGGGGCTTTCAGAACCATCATGTCAGGAGTTCCCTGCACTGTGCCCATACAGTGAGGTGGCACCGAACCTAGAGAATCACTACACATGGAATCATAGCGTGGTTTGTGTTGGAAGAGTCCTTTAAAGGTCATACAATTCAACTGCCCTGCAGTAAGTAGGGATGGCTTCAGCTAGATCAGGTTGCTCAGAGTCCTGTCCAACATGACCTGGAATGTTTGCAGGGATGGGGCACCTACCACCTCCCTGTGCAACCTGTGCCAGTGTTTCACCACTCTCACTGTAAGAAACTTCTTCCTTTTATCTACCCTGCATCACCTTTTATCTTAAAACCATTATTCCTTGTTCTGTGGCTGCTGTCAGATCAGGGTGCAAAGTGGCAAAGAGACTAGGCCCAGTTTCAGTCTCTACAGTGGCTTTACTTTGGCACGAGCCGAGGAAAGATCTATTCTGTCAGGATAAGAAATTAACTATTATCTCCCTAAAGTTGAGTGTGATTTTGCCTGGCAAGTATGAGAGTCAGTTTCAGCAAAGAAAACTACAGCTGGCATCATCATTCAGTAACTTAGTAGCTCATCAGGTTTAATTATTCTTTCATCTGAGCTTTTTACCTTTCATCCTTCCTTCAGGTCTTTAGATTCATCCTGTCTGATGCACTAGCTGATAAGCACTTTCAAGCTTATCCTTTTTGTGATACTCAGTTTGTTGCATTTTAGTTCTGGTGTTAGAGCATCTCACAGCATTATCCCAGTATACAGCAAGAAAACCACCCGCCCTGATAAATTTAGCAGTTTGGGAACAATTTTTGCTGTTCTTTACTTATACAAATAAGTTTTGACTTTCTCTGTTGAAACACCTCTTTGCCGTGGGCAGCAAAAGTTTTGAGATACCTCATGAAGCAGTTTCATGGTTTTAAAAGGCAATAAACATGTAAATGTTATTAGATTAAAAAATTGAATTAGGCTTAAAACTGTAGCGTAACATTATCAGATCTGCTGAACCAGAACCAACACTCCTACAGCCTTGCTGTTCTCCTTTGGTTGTGTTTGTACGCCAAAGTGGCAAAAATAGTGCCACAACATGCTTGTAGTCTCTGCAGCCGTAGAGTTGTGCTCTATAATTGTTTGTTATTAATAATAGTCATCATATGATGATTTTTTTTCAGAGGGCAGGTAGCATACCAAAAGCTTCCCCCCACACCCAGCTTTCCAAAGTCAGAAGGAAAATCAGGCCAGTGAGCAAGCTTCCTAAATACAGAGAGAGAAGGCTGAGTACGTTGGCTGCAGCCATCCAATTGAGTTGTGATTCATTAGAGAAACAACAAGCCAAAACAAATCAAAGACGGTTCAAAAATTAAAAAAAAAAAAAGGCAACATAAAGTTTTCATTTCCAAACAGTTTTAATTCACTGTTTGTGCTCTTTACTGAGAATATGCAAGGAACACAAACATTCCCATATGAATTAAATTACAATTTACATATGAATTACATTAGAAATATGAGCTACACTAAAGAGATAATTAGTGCTGTCCTGGGTTATGTGAGCACAAACAAAATTAAATAAGAACAATTTCAAAGCCAAGTTTTGCTTTGCCTTTTCAACTAAGCTGGTTTAATCAGTGATAATGACTGAAATAAATCCACAACATGTAAAACAGCACACAACATATCATACTGTATGAAATGCCACTGCTAAGTCCCATGCCTTGGCAAATCAGCCAGTCAAACCAGGACAATGTCACCAACAAAGTGCTACGGACAATGTTGCCACTCCTGGGTGCCCATCACTGAAGGTGGTATTCCTAGAATCATACAATCATTTTACTTGGCAGAGACATTTAAGATCATCAAGACCGGCCATTAACCCAACACTGCCAGGTCAGCACTAAACCCTGTCCCTCAAGACCACATCTACAAGTTCCTGAGATTCTCAATGAGGCAGGGTCCAGGACGGGCCAGTGTCACTGAGCTGCCCCAGGAAGAGTAATGGGGTGGAGGGGGTGCTCTAAGGGGGTCCAGGAAGGATTTCTTTAAACCTTACAGATGAATGAGAAAGGGAAAAAAATGCTTGTGCTAGCAGAGAGCAGTGAGATGAAGGGGAGGGAGGGGGTTGGGAAGCAGAGGAAAAAGTGGGAAGGATAAAAACGCTAAGCAGAAGCAGAGAACCTGTGCGTCAGTGCCTCAGCCCCTAAATAGAGCTATGCTTTATGACTACCTTGCCTAATGAGCTAAACTCTGGTGACCATAAAACTGAAATATAATTATGACATTAAAGATGCCTATATTTGAACTTAATTATTAATTAATTTAATGAGAGAATAGGAGGCTGTAAAATTGCTAATTAAACGGCTCTGTAAAACTGCAGACGGCAGAGGATTTACCAAATGATGAATCCCACAACAGTATTTGGGCTATATCAATATTCTATTAATATACAGTATGCCAGAGGTACTGGCTAGTACGCTACTCACAGTTAAGCTGATGTGACAGGCATACAGAGCGAAAGAAAATGAAGGACATAAAATTCCAGATGACAGCAACCTTGAAGACGATCTCTACCCCCACCTCTGTGGCAGTTTATGAAATCAGTTAAATAAACTCAGAAATGCAGGAGGGGGAGGGGGGAGAAAAAAAAAAAAAGAAAATGAAGTAAAATTTTAAAAATCAATCTTCCCATTGCAAACGTGAATAAATTGGCTTGGAGTGAAGGACCCACCTTATGGTCTTAGGCACCGTGGTGTTGTGTTGCTCTCCGCTTGCGCGCGGGGATGGTCAGAGCTAATCTGGACCTAAGTGCAAGAGAACAGGAGGGATGCAGTGCATGTGTGTGGTGTGCGTGTGTGTGTGTGCTCGCATATGAAAGAGGAGCTGAGCAAGAGCGAAAAATAACCGTCCCCGTGCGATTAGTGAAATTAAACTCAAGTGAACCTTCAGGGGCTGAATTCAAACCTGCGGGGGACAGTTTTAGAGGTTCCCACACTGCACTATTGGCATGCGAGGAGTTTCACCGTAATGTCTGAAACGATGATGCTGTTTGGATGACATTCATTGGAAAATAGAGAGGGGGAGTGCAGGAAAAAAAAAAATATTTTCTTTTTGGCGCTGAACCGAATTCGAGGAACGTCAAAAAGAAACTGCACGGGGGTGTCTCACCATGCGTGTCTCTAAATGCCAGTCATGACTAATTACTGGGATTACAGCAAAAGGGACATGCTAAGGACTCCTTTGTAGTTTTGTAGTCAACAAGGAAATTCCACTGGGCAGTGTAACGGAAGAATGCCAGGTTAAATGTAAGTGGTAGATTTTTAAATTGGCACGAACCCTTGGAACAGTTGCTTTTTATACCTGCCATGCGGCAGAGCTTTTCCTCTGCACATTTTGGGTTTTAAATGCCCTGCTGATAGGCATGAGAAGTAATTTGACAAGAAAGATCAAAGATCCAGTATCACGAAAATAGGATGGGAGAAGATTTGCCTCCCACTCTCAGGAAAACCACACAGTCATTACAGTAAAATCTCCCATTTCTGGAACATGGATGGAAGATCTTGAAGCTAAAAGCAGGATTTGTATTCCCAAATCTTTTGTGAGTTCTGAAGAAGTGAGATAAACTTCCAGTGCCTCAGTTTGTTTTCTAAGCTAGGAATAACAGCAGTGTCTTGCTACTTATCTTTCACATTTCAGAACACTAAATGGAAGCTCACAAGCAATTTCCGAGAAAGGGATCTCAAATTTGCTTCTGATCGAACAGCTGGGGACAAGGCTTTAAAAACTCTTCCTACTTGCTTTGTTTTGCTTTTAAATGTCCATCTTGGGACATATGGAGAAGGTAAATTTAAGGAGCTCTGTGCTTCAGATGATCTTGTTTGTGCATCTGGAATACTAAAGCATTTCAGAGTCTCCTGATATGCAGAAACCTCACTGGTAGGTTTTGTGTGAGAATTTGCAGCTAAAACAGAAGTTGCTTTTAAAAAAATCTTGGTTCTAATGTAGCAAGCCACTCTGCTTGGTTTCGATCTCACAATATGTGCAATTAATAAATACAAAAGCTTGAATGTATTTATTATCATTGCATCATGCCCTGCAGTTTTATAGATAACATTTCTCCAAAAGTCATTTTTTAAAACAGAAATAAAAGCAGATTTCTTCTGTCTTGTGACTGGTTCTCAAGCTTTCCCCTTGACTGGAGGCTTTTGTGAGATCTGAACTGTTTCACTCACTCAGGTTCCAACTCCAGCATGACAGACAATGAGTTAAAAATTGGAACCAGGGAGTCTCTAGCAAAAAAGAAATGTCAAATAACTTATCCTTACCACGTGAAACTGCACTTCAAATGATGGGTTTAGTTTTGGGCCCTTTACTACAAGGTCATTGATGTGCTGGATTGTGTTCAAAGAAGGTAATGAAGCTGGTGAAGGAGTGGCTGAGGGAGCTGGGAGAAACTGAGACTCAGGGAATACCTTCTCTATCTCTGCAATTACCTGCAAGTAGATGGTGCAAAGTAAGGGTCAGTCTCCTTTGAATTAACAAGTGATAGGACAAGAGGAAAAGGCCTCAAGTTCTGCATGAGGAGGTTTAGGTTTGATATTAGGAAAAATGTCTTTCCCTAAAGGGCTGTCAAGTCCTGGATCAGGCTGCCCAGGGAAGTGGTGGATTCACTATCCCTAGAGGGATTTAAATGTTGTGTAGCTGTGGTGCTGAGGATCATGGTTTAGTGGTGAATTTGGCAGTGGTGAGTTAACAGTTGAACTTGATGGCCTTTAAGGTCTGTTCCAACCAAAATGATTCTGTAATTCTGTTCTATGAAGGTTACACATTTGGAGCATCAAAGAAATTGCCTCTTTATCTCCCCTAGAGCTACCACATGGTAAACTTTATTACTAGTGTCTGAGTCTTTGTTAAAGAAATCAAACCTGCTGCACCATGCTGACTTGAAAACAGAGAGAAAGAAGAGCAGGAAATCTGGAGATGCTCTTATCTGCACCTTGCTCTGTTCTCAGAGAAGAAAGGTGGCCACTGTTGTAGAGGTGAGCAAGGCAGACATCTCTCTGATCAGCCTTGGTAGCAGTCCTACTGCTGCCCTCGTGTTCACATACTACTTCAAAGTCGTTCACAAGCTATCAGTAGCATCTTGGCTGGTATTTATGTACTTCCCAGTTTGAAAATCTCTGGGATCTCATGTTCCTTAAACATTGTGTGTGAAAACAGGTTGTGATTGAGAGCTAAACCACATAGTGGACAGGGAACCTGTCAAGCTTGTTTATCAGGACAGCTCCAAACTAAAAGCAGGCATGATTCACTACCATTGACACTGCAGATTTGTGCCAGACGCTCACTGCAATAATAGGTAGGAAAAGTGTAAGCAAAGTGGAGTACCTCTGCTATGAGGACAGGGTACAGAGTTGGGGTTTTTCAGCCTGGAGAAGAGAAGGCTTCAAGGAGACCTTAAAGTAGCCTTCCAGTATCTGAAAGGGGCCCACAGGAGCGCTGGGGAGGGACTATTCACAAGGTCTTGTTATGACAGGACAAGGGGTAATGGGTTTAAACTGAAAGAGGGGAGATTTAAACTGGATGTTAGGAGGAAGTTTTTTACAGTGAGCGTGGTGAGACACTGGAACAGGTTGGCCAGGGGAGGTTGTGGCTGCTCCCTCCCTGGAGGTGTTCAAGGCCAGGTTGGATGAGGCCTTGAGTGACCTGTCCTAGCGGGAGGTGTCACTGCCTATGTTGGGAGGTTGGAACTGGATGATCTTTGAGGGCACTTCCAACCTAAACCATTCTATGATTCTATGATCTTTCACTGATCTGATTCGATTCCCAAGGATTCAAATTGGTTGTTTTAGTTGTGATTTAAATCATTCAGGAGAGTAACTTGGTTTATCTCTTACTTCTTGCTTGCATTTGCCAAAGCTGTAAAATATTTGGATAAATAGGCTTCTTGCTTCATTTATTTGTCGTTGACTAGAGGGGTACTTCATATATTTGTGCATTCAGTTAGGCAGGATTTTAGTTTAATCATTTAATTTCTTCATTTTTTTGGCCTCTACATAATGTTATGATATGCTGAGTGCTGTAGCTCTTTTTCCACAGATGAATACTGTTTTTCCTTAGTGTTGAAAGCTATTGATATAGAAGTCGCAACATCTTTAACACTGCTGGGGAAAACACTTTCAAATAGTTCTGCTTGAGCAAATAAATCTGTCTTAAACTTGATGGATGTGTAGAAGGGAAGAATATATTTACTTAAGTAGATATTTTTGTTTAAACCAACCATATTAAATAATAGTGTAATGGGGTAGTTAAACTAAATGTTTCTCTTCACTATGTCGATTGAGGCCTTCAGAATGCTAGAAGTGAATCTTTTATACCTACCATAAGCATAAAAATTGAGAGCAAACCCAAGCTCTTTTTTTTTTTCTCTATCTTCCAATTGGTTTCTAGTGTTGATTAATGTACCCATCGAAAAGAACCTACTGAATATTTTGATACAGAGAAGAAAATCATTTTAAGTCCTAAAAAAAAAAATTTAAAAAAATCTCTGCAGTCAGAAATTCCAAACCAATGTGGGAAAAAAGTTAGACTTCAGTTTAGATTTCTTTAATGGTGATTTCACAAGATTGGAGTTTTGGCTTATTTTTAAAACCTTAGGGTGAAACTAGAACTGCTTCAAAACTTTCCAGCACTTCAGGTCTTGTCTATAAAGGAAGGTAAACCAGATCAGTTGTTGCTCTTGCATCCAAAAATGGTTATGCCACAGGCCCTGGGTGCCGAGTAAGCTGCTTCATAGTATGATGTGTGCATTTCTGGGCCACTCGCTTCAAGAAGGATATTGAGATGCTTGAGCAGGTCCAGAGAATGACAACACTGATGAGGAGGCTGAAGGGAAAGTATGAGGAGAGGCTGAAGTAGCTGGGATTGTTCAGCCTGGAGAAGAGGAGGCTTAGAGGGAGCCTTATCACTCTCTACAACTACCTGAAGGGAAGTTGTAGTTGGGGACTGGGTGGAAAGTGTTGGGCTTTTCTCCCAGGCAGCTAGTGACAGGACAAGAGGGCATAGTCTGAAGGTGTGCTGGGGAGGTTTAGGTTGGAGGTTTGGAAGCAATTCCTTAAGGAAAGGCTGATTAGCATTGGAACAGACTGCCCAGGCGGTGGTGGAGTCACCATCCCTGAGGTCTTTAAAGAAAGACTGAATGTAGCACTTGGTGGCATGGTTTAGCTGATGTGGTGTTCAGGTCATAGGCTGGACTTGATGATCTCAGAGGTCTTTTCCAGTCTCAGTGATTCAGTGATGCTTGTGCTGCATTAATGTGTTTGACTAGGGTTTTTCCCACCAAGGGAACAAAATCACTCCACAGGCAACCCAGGATAACTCTTTAGCCTACTTATTTTTCCCTTCCCCGTGGTTGTTAATTGTGTTATGCTCAAATGCAAAACTTCTTCCAACCCCAGTTGGTCAGAAGAGTGTTTAAAACCTGTTCTAAATACAGTTCCCTGTCCTAGATTTCACCGGGAATACTTATCTAGTTAAAACTACGTGCCTGCTTAAGTGCTAGACTGCATTTATTGGCAAATTTTGGCCTTTAACTCCACCTCAAGCTTTTGGGTGCTTTCTTTTTTTCCTTTGGTTAGCTGTTCTATCAAAAGCTTCCCTTATATATTAACGAGAAAGCCACCACCATGCATGACAAATAAGTTAAAAAACACTAATAAAATAAACAGCAGGATAAAAACATTATAGAAAGATGTGAACCCTAGTTACAAAGAAATGCAAATAATCTAAATATAGCCAAGTTCCCTTTACATGTATGTGCGGTCTGAGGCAATGTTTTCTTTTGTAAGAAAAATCTGATTGTAGGTTCTGTGGCACAATCTAAGTAAATATTGCCTGGAAAAATAGCAGCAGTCTGTTTTCAGCAGATCCACTTGAGAAACTGAAGGGTAAAAAGAAAAAAAAGTTAGCAAAGCATCTCAGAAGTGCAGATGTGACAGAATAAAAAAGAATGCTCTAAAGAATTAAAGGAAGGGCTCGTTTCACCACCTTTTTTTCCTCACATGTAGGAATTATATGAAGGAGGTTGTAAAGTCACCCACCTTCAGTTGAACACTTCTGATGCCTGAGATACAATTGATTTATCCGTGGCTTCAGCTTTTCTGGGTGTAAGACAAGTCATAGGCTCTGGGAGGCAAGTTGCTGCGTTCTGGGATGAGGTGTGGAACCCCCAAAAATGCCTGAGTTCCTACCCTTAGCAACAGAAGAGATGCCCAACATAGTAAATCAATTTGGAAGGATTAAATAACAATTTGGTCTTTGCACTATGAAAAGTAAGATGCCATCTGGTATGAGTTTACTTCTTGTTTACAAATGCCTTAGTTTGAATGAAGAATAGGGGAAAAAAAGGAGTTATTGCTCACTCCCTCAAGTGAATGGAAAACCCAGCTGATGATGGTCCTCCATCATGGGCAGGTCAGCAGGATGTCATTTGTAGATGGACACGGATATCTCCTCAGTCTTAGCTTCACATATATACAGGCATTTGGCCATGCCTAAGCTTTTCTGGTGACTCCTTTCAGACATACCTCATTTCCTTCTGATGCATCCTGTCACATTAATGCGATCTATCACCACATCACCAAATTATATTATGACATCTGGATGACTTCATCCTTGCCCTACCTTGATCTAGTTCAGTCATTGCTGGTGCCTCAGGTGTACAAAACGACTCCCAGGAAATACCTGAAAAAACCTCCTGGTCACATGGCTTGCGTATAGAGTCCTGCGGAGAACCATAAGGGTAATTTGAGGCCTTCAGCGTCTCCCCTGTGAAGAGAGGCTAATAGACTTGTGGCTGTTTAGTCTGGAGAAGAGAAGACTGAGAGGAGATCTCATAAATGTGTACGTATATCTGAGGGATGGGTGTCAAGTGGATGGTCAGTGGTCAGCAGCAATAAGACAAGGAGTAATGGCTATAAATTGGAACATAGAAGGTTTCACCTCAACGTGAGGAGAAACTTCTTCAGAGTCAGGGTTACAGAGCACTGGAACAGGCTGCCCAGGGAGGTTGTGGAGTCTCCTCTGGAGATCTTCAAAACCTGCCTGGATGTGTTCCTATGCAAAGTACTTCCTTGGCAGGAGGGTTGGACTCGTTGATCTCTGGAGGTCCTTTGCAACCTCTAAAGTGCTCTGATACTGTGATATACATTTGGGAACCCCAACTGTAGTGAACAATTGGGCAGCATGAGTTCAAGTTACACAAGGGATTTAAGTCATACGTCAGAAAATATATTCTGAAGACCATCTCAACACTGACAGCAAGTTGGCTTGCTTTTTTCATGCTGTCTTCCCAAGGGGTCAAATTTGAAAACACAGCTTGCAAGCAAAAAAAAAACAAAAGGTAATAATAGATCAAACTAACATCCTCTCTTTTGTAATCAAAGAGAAGGAAAGCTACATGTGTATACAGATGAGAAAATATAAATTATTATAGCAATGCTAACACAGGTTCTTCTGCTCCATTTCTGTACCTGTGATGTCAATACATTTACACATGTATTTGTACTCATATAAACTTGAGCAAAATGTGTCCTAGTAAAACAGAGGAGATAATGAATGAGTAGTATCAATCTTACATTTGGATCTTGATTATTTAAGCCACCTTTGGGAGTAGTTTAAAAGCAGAGGGTCTGATTCTTATTTACACTAATAACATAGCAATGTAAAATAAACTTAAACAAGGGTGTAAATTCCATTTAATCTGCCCAGCCTGATACAAAAGGGATGGTAGTATAAATGAGAAGCTGTCCCAGAAGCTCTCCCTTTGCAAATTGATTAATACATCAACGTTAGCTTCAATCTAGTTATCCTCTAAACAAAAATGACCTTGTGTTGTAATAGAATGGAAGTTCCTTTTATACTGCTTGACTTGAAGACGAGAGAAAATAGTACACCAACATTCCCCTCTTCTCTCTTTGTCCCCACATGTATCAGCTGGTCTAATGACAGGTGTTGCCTTTCTCATCATGCCTTCCTTCTCTTCCAACTCTTCACAGCAACACAGCAGGGAGAGCATTCCTATCATAACATAGTCTGTTACATTTACAAAATGCAGCAGAAGAGAAAATGTTAAAATTAATTTTTCCTTCCTCTCTCTCCCTGTCCTCAAGCTCTTTTCTTTTGCCACATTTCCCTGCTCTGCTTGTAGGGAGGTTTATTTCTGCTCCAGCAACGCATTTTCGAGACGGGTGGATCACACTTGTGTGTTAAATTGTGAACAAAACCAATCTCTTTTTCGCTCCCTCTCTCCCCCTTTCCTGTTGTCTGTCCTTTTAACTTAAACATAGCTTCTAGGTTAATGATTCTTTCTTCTACAAGGCTGCCGTGCCTACCAGATTATACTGTAAAATCTGCCATTCTGTTTATGTTTAAAATACAAGATTAAAGCAGTGGTCATGCTGAGGGAAATGGTTCTCACACATAACAAGAAATGATCAATCCATGTCTGCAGGATCCAGGCTGTTTTAGCTGAGGCTGCTGTTTTGGTGCACTGCCAGACCCCCCTAAGACAGACGTGTGAGTTTTGAAACTTGGTAGCCATTCTTGCACCAAGCACAGCAGGGACCTAAAGTAAGGCTTATCATACACTACCATAACTTTGGAAGTTACAGCAGCAGCCTGGCTGCAAATCACAATGAAAGCACTCGAGAAATAAATTATTCATCCCTAATGGGAAGTGAAAAGGTGAAAAAATTCATGGTGAGGCAGCCTGTATGATACCTTTAAAAGTATTGGGGGCTAGGAATTTACACCTGGTACAGTGGATTTGCTATCCAGGTCATCTATAGCCAAATTATCAGCAGCACTAATGTTGTTTTTTGTTGTTGTTGTTGTTGTTTGGTTGTTTGTTGTTTTTTTTTTTAATAGCATCATGAATTAGGATAAAGGCAAATCAGAGCCAGTGTTGCTATATTCTTTTTGTTAATACAGTGTAACTTACCAGACCAAAGAGGTTGATCCATAAAAACTAGCCGGGTGTGTAATGCCAGCCAGATATTAGATTTGAGACTTGTATACACTTGAAATTTTACAAAAATAGCTCTCTTGAAATAATTGCTCTGGAACAGCTATTTGGGCAGAAAGCTGTGGGGATATTTCACAACCATTTTAGATTAGTTATCTCAGTAAATTTCTAAGTATAGACAAGCCCTCGTGATGTGTCCTGCCAAATGAAGATTGTTCTGTTCAATTAGCTCTCATTAAGGAAGGCAGAGAGGGGTAAAAGTAGGTTCTCATTAAGTATAAGTTTTCATATTTATTAAGTGAGAATATACAAACTCCATTTCATTTGGATTTTTTACTTGTTGAGTGAAGCAGGCCTTTTAAAGTCACCATCAGCCTACTCAGTGAAGACTTGAACATCTCTAAAAGAGGTTATTTGGTATTTTAGGGACCCAGGCTGGTGGGGACACTCCCTTTCTAGGTGAGTATCTGAATTCTGGTTATAAATCACGTACTAATTTTTTCAAGGAAAGGTTGTTGTGGAAATATATTTTTTTTGTTTGTGGGGTTTTATTTCCCTTCCTTCTTCTCAAAATATCTAGCTTGATTTTTAAGCAGGATAGGAGATTGTTTTAAATAAAAGGCAATGCTTCAAGGACACGGAGTGAAAACAGCATACATCAGACACCAACTCCCCCATAGAAGTCAGATTTATCTGTAACATCCTGACATCTTCTCTAAGTGTATCAAGCAGTAGTGCAATTAAGCACTGAGGGAGCAGAGTTTGAGTAGGAAATCCAGACATTCACTCATTATATCTATGTGAGTAGAAAATGCTCCTCATTCTAGATGAGTAGGAAACACTGCTCTTTGGTACTTGGTGCAGTCTTTGGCAGTGCCACATGAAGCATCTCTTGCTGCTCACCATGCTGCCCATGACCCTCCCTGTTCCAGAACAGCTTGTCTTACAGAAAAAAAAACTCAGTAATTCTTTCTCAAACCCCATAACTAAAGAAATTGCTACACACATATGATTAAAAACCTGCCTGTTTATTATATATTTAGTTCCTAATTGGACATAGATTATTAGTCAGGCCAGACTAAACACTTTCAATGTACCAAACCAGTGCTGGCTATAAAGGGTGAAATAAATGTTTAATGTATCCTATATCATCTTCTCAAATTGGTTTCTATTTATCATCCGAGTACCTAATCAATGCAACTGCATAGAAAACCCACAGATTTTATAGTCCAGTAATAAGTACATGCAAATTATGTTGTCATATAAGCACACTGGCTCAAAAAGATGTATAATACCTATCAGTCTAGTTAGCCATTATCTTAATTATGAAGGGATTATCCCTGTAATGGCAAGACCATAATGTGAGTTCTGAAATATGAACAATCTCTAGCTATGTTTACCATTAATTCAGACTGCACTTATATTCCCATTTCCTCTTTTCTGCTGTTTATTTTTGTTAATGTTTATTTGTCCCTTTGTAAGCGGCAGTATGGTACGGCAGCCCATCAAATGCACTGCAAAAGCTCCAAAGAGCCATCCTAAGTATATTAATCCTCCATAAAAATAAATAAGCTATATGAGAGAGAGCATTTCTATAAGGCTGGAGTGTTAGTGCTGGCAGCTGGAGCATGAGGTGGTGAGAATGTGTGTGCCAACTTCGAGATTCATGCATGAAAAAGCTCTTTGTAGTGTGGTTGGGGTTTCGTTTTGTTTGTTTGCTTTTCTCTGAGATGGATTTTGTTGGTGGATTTTTTTTCTACTCTTTTAGTAAGGAGGTTTTTTTTTTTCCATAGTGAAGATACTGCCTTTATCCCTCTTTCTATGGAAGTCAGAAATGTACCTCTGAAGGGTGGGCAAAAGATAGGGGAGTCAGAAAGAGATCAGGTCACACAAGAAATGTGTCTCATCACTGGGACTTTGCAAATTCGATGTAGAAAAAGCAACACATATAAGGAGTAAAAAACAACACATCTAAGGAGTAAAAAAAGCCCCATCTCTTCCTAACATTACATTTGCTATAATGTATTTTCTGAGAGCCGCCCAAGTATAACTATTTATTTTAACTAAAGTAATCAAGATTAATGTCAGCAGTTATGACACACGCTGTTTGCTAAAGAACACATAGAACAATTGCTCAAGGCAAGCTTCATTAAGAAATCAGATAAAATTAGTAAAACTGATTATATTTCAAAACTCAGCAGCGGCAGCAGCTCAAATTGCCATTCAGGAGTCTCCAATTAACACAATTGGTCTTGTTCACAATCAGCTTTGTAATCTCATTAGCCTATTATATTTTAATCATTGGGATAACTGCACAACAAAACTTATTTTATTTTAGCACTGACTGCTGATGGCATAAGTGAACGTACAAAGCACTTTTTCTTTCTCCTTTTCATTCTTTCCCCTTTTTAATTTTTAACCCCTTTCCGGAGAACAATGCAGACTCCTTAGAGCATTATCCTGGTTACAGACTATTACCATACACTCCGTCAGTGCTAGGGAATGCTGACAGCAGGCATCTAATTTGGCATTAATTGGCAGGGGACTAATTGCATAACTGACATTGCTAGTGGAACTTCGTGGGTATAAGGTGGGGATGGCACAAAGTGTCAGAGAAGAGAGAGAGGGGAGAAAGAGTGAACAAATGCCTGCAGACAGCTCTGCGGCCACATGCATATAACTCGTTTGCCTCCTTGGTGTGTTGCCTTGTTTCATAAATGTGTTGCAGAGATATTGGCCCTTGTAAAAACACAAAGTCTTTCTGTCCTTTAGGTACTGGCAGTCTGCAAATACCTACAATACCAGTGTTTCATTGATATTGAGTATTGCCTGCTGCAATGAGATTATGTTCTATTGATGGGAACTGGGGTGTAACATAGCCATCTACAGAAAGCAATAGGTTGCCCTATTTTCAAGCTGAAAATGCTATGTATTTTATGAACTGCCTCTATCTTGCACACCAGGGATGTCTCTGTGGCTAAAGCCATAATAGGATTTTCCTAAATGATACAGAAATACAAATATTCTGACTGAGCACTTTTCTGGGCTTCTCTTATATACCAGCAAGCTTTGATACAGTCTTTTGCTTCCATCTTTTAAAGGACATTTTCAATTTCTCATTTCCCTTATGAATGCTTCCTGTAAAGGTGTCAATAAGGACTAATTGTGTTCTGCTTGGCCAGTCTGCAAATCAAAACAGCAGAGGCAGCAAGCCAATATGCATTCAAATCCCGTTACTTGGCTGCCGCATTCTCAACTGGAAAGATATGGGAAGGCAAATATTCATACAGTTATATGCTGGGAAATTCAGAGTTGCTCCTGTGATCTCCAAAGATATCTACATGGCTGCTGTTAATTCCCAGACTTTTATTTTAAGAGGGTTACTGCTGGGGGGATGTTTCAATGTTGTTTCTTTTATCTTCGGACCAAGAAATGGCATGTCTTAGATCAGAGCAAATGTAAAAGGAAATAGCTCAGCAACAAGAGCAGAGGGTACACAATAATTAAATTAGGAGCTTGCTTCCACAAGCAAACCAGCAACAGAACGTGGTGATTTTACCGTGTTGGTGGCCTAAGCAAGTGATGGGTGGGATTTAGCTGCATTGATTTTCATACAGTCAAAGACGTAATAGATTTGATTAATATCACTCCTGTTTGGTGACTTATATGTCACCAGAGGGTTGATTTTCTTCAATTGATTGGTCATGCCAAAGTGTTAGCCACCTAAATTCTGATTTTAATATTCAGCCTGGAGTTTGGTTGAGAGTGGTGTGTTGTCAGCATTTACTACTGTGGTTCAAACTTCTTTGATTTCACGCTGCCATTTTCATTTTCTGGTTTGAGGAACGAGGTTTATGGAGAGGCTGCCCACCAATACAAATTCCAGAAACACTTTCCACAGTTGTTTTTACAATTTCACTTTGAAAGTTTACACCAGAGAAATTTGCATATAGAGAGAACCCTTATGGGAAGGACTTCCAAAGGTGCCAAGAGCACCATCTAAAATTCTCTGAAAATTACAAAAGCCTGTATGCAGGACCACACATTTCCAAGCCCATTTGGTTCTCTTCTGACATGGAGGAGGAGCAGAGGTGACATCCCTGATATCTCTCCCCACTACGGCCCATTTGGTGCCACATTTAGCTTGGCTACCAGAGGGCCATGGGAACTGTAGGGATGGTGATGCTGAACAACTGAAGAGTGACAGCTTTTTTCTCTTGTGCCCATGGGCACTAATCTCTAGACCAATGTGCCTAAATATATCAATGCACCTGCTGCCAGCCCCTCTCCCTGTACCTTGGGCATTCTGCATTATCACACCATTGCACAAGTGAGTTGATGAAGGCTTCCTGTGAAGGTTTGCTGAGATGGGAGCTGAGGCCAGCTCATTCCCAGCATCAACTGATGCTATGCTACACAGATATTGCAGAATGTCAGCCGAAACAAACTGAAGTTGTTTAATGCTCTAAGTCCTGGTTTCTGACAACTGCTGCCTTATTGGTGCATATTGTCCACCAAGCTTATTTTGCATGAGTTGCAAAGGTGATCTGTCAGTGAGAGTAAGTGGAATTACGATGGCAGGCAGAAGGGTTGAGGGAGCAGAGTTACTGTGTTGTTTAAATTGAGCTGAATTCGGCTTCAGAATCTGTGATTGAGCATTTTGGACCTGTAAAGGAGAGCCTTTGCTTCTGTCACAGAGGTTGATCACACCTTTATCTTCTCCTCTACTCCTGAGGCTTAACCCTGTTGACTTTAATGCAGCTTGGAGCATGCTGCTTGGCAGCAGCTGCAGTCAGCCTGTGTGAGTATGCTTCCTCACTGCATTTGCAGGCTGTATTGGAAGGAAAGTCAATGAGGTTAAACTGCAGCCTCCTTACAGCCACCCATGAGACAAGCAAGCTACTCCTAGGAAGTAGACTAAAGACCATGGCAGTGCCTCCATACAAACACACGCATTGGGCCAGCTGGAAAACAACTACATCATCTTGATGTGAAACAGCAGTATGATGTGGTATCACCAGTCACTGTGGGGTTAAGAGTCAAGGTGCATTCGCTACTTAGGTATTTTATTAAGAAAATACTTCTGGCAATTACAAAAAGCTAGTGCAGCTTTATAAAGACTCCTCAAAACAATAATCTATGATACTAAGCAAAGAAGTGGCTTTTCCCTAACCTATTTATCAAATTATTTCTTTGCCCTATACCAAGGTGGTTCACATTTTCGTTCTATCCTGTTCTTTGCAGCCCCAGCCAGCCACCTTAAGACTGAGAACAGAAGTGGTACATAGGGGTAAGCTGGCTTTTAAAAGCTGCCCACATCTCGAGAAAATCATCAGGTTTCTCCCTTATAGAGCAAGCTTCTTCCTTCAGACGTAGGCTAGTGGGATATAGTGCCACACATGTCATTTACCCTGCTGTTGAGCAGTCCACGCTGTTCTTTGTTTCTGCTATTTACCAGCCTATCCCTACCAGTCTGGGCACACAACGGCTCCAGAAGACCATAAGCAAAGCAAATTATAATGATGTGCTTTGGATTTTGCACCGGCGAGCCTCAGTTCAGCTTCACAAGTTCATTGTTAGTCTTTCGGTATGACATCGGCTCCCTCAGCAGCTCAGACAGCAGCAGCAGATGGGCCTAAGAGTTATGTTTCTGAGCGTGCCTGCCCCTCCTTGCTCTTCCTGTCTGTCTGTGCGCTCACATTTTGTGCTGTAAAATCACACAGCGTGTGTCCCAACGCCACCCCCAGCAGCAACAACCGAAAAACCCTGGGACTAGCAGAAAATGCATCTGTGGGACTGAAAGATACCTCTAGATCCCAGGATCCTGCTTTCCGCAGTCCCAGGTTGCATTCCCTAGTTAAGCACCATCAATATCAATACTTAATGGTATTCTCTAAGCTCAGGCAGTGAAGAAAATAGGGTTGTTATCTATCAAAGCACATTTTAGTTTTTGACAAGTAAAAAGCAGCATGGGGAATGCAGTAAGTCTGAAATGAAAGCCTAAAAGAAAACTCATATAACATCTGGTGTCATTTATCCCCTGTTGGCCTTTCATAGTGTGATATGATGAGCTTGTTCTGATTTAAGATCAGATGATTTGGTTTGAAAGAGGGGAGAGGGGGATGCAGCCAGTCTGGCAGCAAATTGGGATACAAAATCTGCTCAAATAATTGGAAACACGACAGATTTTCCTTAACTGATGCCAGTGGCATCTTAGTTTATCCATCTCTCTCAGCTGAATTTGTTAAGTGCATTATCTTACTGGTTTTAAAGTTTTCATCTCACTTATTTGCAGGGGAAAATGTGAACAAATCAGTCGTGATGGATTGCCTAATTTTCTGGGCTGAATAAACTGGTTTTATAAGACTGTTGATTCCAGGGTTATTAGTTAATAGAAACATTTATCAATTTCTTTATAGAGAAGGGGGGGGAAAAAAAAACTTTAACCAATGATTGCATTTTAAAAACTTTCATTAATGTTTCCACACAATACTTAGTGTTGGACATGAATATGGTAATCACAGATTTAGGGTTGGCTTGAAGCAGATTTTTTTTTTTTTAAAGTCCTTCCTCCTCTTTCTTCNAAAAAAAAAAAAGTCAAAGCAAAGGGATGTCATTAGATTGGCAATTATATTGAGTGTTCTTTGATCAAGAAAGGGCACAGAGGAAGAGAAGGATCATTTCCTAGTTAGAAAATGTGATGCCTGTTTCTACTGCCAGCTTTCTTTACAGAAACATTGAGCTTGAACCCTGATGTCTTAACAGTCTCAGTCTTCATCTTACCATAGTCAAGTGCCAGCTGCATGTTAACTCTGACTTATCAGTGAATTAAGCACATCCTTAATGTTACCTACTATTGCATGGATCCCTTGAGGTCCTCTGATCCTAAATAAATACACAGCTTTTCGTGTGTTTCACAGAGGAACCTCTAAGCAAATTGATTTGTTGATAGAGATCCAAGTGATTTAATCTGTGAAGTGACTCTACTTTAAATAAAACAATAAATGTTTCACTTGTTAAAGGGAAGGACTGTACAAAGTGTCAGGTCTGAGTCTCATCAAAATCCATTTTAAAACGCAGTGTTTCCAAGCAGATGAAGACTCAGTGTAAACAGAGGGCTGATGTAGCCAGTTGACTCCATCAGATGTGAAACTACACGTTGCCCCGGCTGACGCACACTGAGAATGAAAAAGGTCCTCTTGCCCTCACCCAGGGTGAAGCTGTGCCCATTACGTACACATTGTCGAGCCCTTTGCATAAAGGGCCTTAATATAACTAAGAATCTTTGCACATTGATCAAACCAAAGTATCATTTAAAGAGACATCAAATTGGGAGCAAGAATACATCACGTGTGGACTGGTGAATAATGAACTCATGTTCTAAATGAGATGCAGTACGTCCATTACATTTTCTTAGCACCTCTATTTCCATTTCCATCTCCTTTTTAACATCTCAGATACCTGTGTGGAGCCTTGCTTTCCAGAAGTGCAAAAGACACTTCCTTCAGAATAAGAATGAAGGGAGTTAAAAAACTTTTATGCAAGTAGACTTTACTGTGAAATGTTATCTTTTGTTAGTTCAAAGGTTTCTGAAGATATAAATTCTTCACAACTGCCCCGAGGTACTGAGAATGTAAATTGAATACTTTACAATTTGTAGACTGTTCCTGCAGTAATGTGTATCTCCTCTGTGAGTGAGTGTTTAGGGATTTTTCAATTACTGTAGTCTGAAAACTCTCTGAGATTCTTTAGGGCAGAAAAAGGCTTCCTCCTCATACTTGAGTCACTGATGTTCAAATTAGCTGCCAAAAGCATTCTAATGATCTGTGTTCCAGATTTTGCTAAACGGGGAGAAAAATTGGCCCATTTCACCAGGGGAAAGAGGAGGGGGAAAAAAAAATCCTCAAGCCTTTCCTCCCCCACTATAAGTATTTGAGAGTTAGGTGTTTTGCCATGGGTCAAGAGTGAGATGAATTGTTGACAATAAGTACACCTTGTTTGATAGGTCAAGGTCGTTATTAAGGGATTCAAATGAACTTCTTTACATTTCCAGGGCTGTAGCATATGTGTGGCCTCCAGGCTCTCAGTGCTTCTTAATAGCTTTTGCGAAGCCGTAAGTTAAGTGATAAATTGGTTGGATACGTCTTTAAACTCAGTGCATTTCAACGCTGTATGCAATGCTCCCACATTTTTATATACTGTGATCAAATGCATTTTACAGAGCATGGTGCAAGCGGTCAGAAAGACCTGCATTGTGCCAGCTGATTATGATTTAGCAGTGTTTACTGTAGACTACTCTTGCTACAGTTTATTGCTGCTAAGGTCAATAACTAATACAATTTAACAGCTATTGCATTTCTAATAAGTAAAAGATCCTCGTGTATTTCTAAACATGACATGCACTGAAACTAGTGCAGTTAAAAATGCCCCCATACTGGAGGACAATAGAACTCCATAATATTAATTAACTCCTTAGGACTTCGGGAAGACCTTCTGTGACTGCCAAGAGAGCTGACCACCTGATCACTCTGGTTTGAGAGCAGGTGGGTAGACTACTGCACTGGGCTTACTCATAGAACCATAGAATGGTTTAGGTTGGAAAGGACCTCAAAGATCATCCAGTTCCAACCCCCTGCCATAGGCAGGGACACCTCCCACTAGATCAGGACGCTCAAGACCTCTGCCAGCCTGGCCTTGAACACCTCCAGGGAGGGAGCAGCCAGAACCTCTTTGGGTTCCAGTGTTTCACCACCCTCACTGTGAAGAACTTCCTCCTAACATTCAGTTTAAATCTCCCCTCTGCCAGTTTAAACCCATTACTCCTTGTCCTGTCATAACAAGACCTTGTGAATAGTCCCTCCCCAGCCTTCCTGTAGGCCCCCTTCAGATATTGGAAGGCTACTATAAGGTCTCCTGGAAGCCTTCTCTTCTCCAGGCTGAAAAGCCCCAACTCTGTACCCTGTCCTCATAGCAGAGGTGCTCCAGCCCTCTGATCATCGTCGTGGCCCTCCTGTGTTGGATCTTCCCTAAATCCCTGCACTGGCCAGCTATAGCACCAGTGAAATTAGTTCCTAGATGAGTTGACACGATTCCTTTACTAGGATTTGGGTGGCTTTGCTTATGCAGTTTTTCCATCATGATTGGTGTGTTGGCTTGAACTAACTGGAGGATTTGAATTAGAAATTAGACTACAGGCTGAGAAAGGAAACCAAAATTTAATTCTCCTTCACTCATAGGTTGATGAAATAGTACAAAGTTAGAGCCCAAACAAAAGATAAGACAGACTGCTTTGTGTCATGGCTGCTGCTGCATCTCTCTCCCTGCCTTCTTAGCTGGATCTGAATAACTTCTACCTACTTTCCTGCTGCTAAGCCCCCTGATTGCTCTAGTTTTGCTTATCTGGCATGTAAGACAGATAGTGAGAGAAGATTGGGAAGTGGGGGAAGGTGATAGGGTGGTTGGAAATCCCCTCTTAGGGATCCTGATCTCTGAGAGGGCTGTGGTGTTTCTGTATTACCTTTTTTACTATGCATATCTGTAAGTATCTGTTATCTATTGTAAATATCTGCTTGTATATTGTGCAAAGCTGTAGATACAAAGCTTTATTTCCTTAACTTCCAGCTGGCCGGGTTATTTCAAATGTGGGGGGGTGGGGAACTGCTGAACCACTACAATTGGTCATCTGAAGCCATTTCTGATTCAAAACGTGAAGGAATGTCTTGCTTGGCATGAAAGGTAGCTGGTGGAATTCATTGCCACTTTGACATGCTCTGAGAGCTGGAAAGTAAGAAATGAGAGAGAAACTCAGTGGCAAATTATTTGATTCTGGTAGCCTGGGCATGTTCAGCTTGGTCTGCTACCTGGGCTTTGCTCAAAAACACCCAGTAGGTCTTTTGAGTCTCCTTTTACTTTTTTTTTTTTTTTCCTGCTCCAGAGCCAGTTGTTCTCTGGCTGGCACTTTCCATTCTCAAAACTTGTCTTCATTCAGATCCCATCTATCACAATTCTTGTAGCCCTTGGAAGAAGAGTTCTGCCAAAGATTCATAATTTCCTATTCCATTGCTCTCTATCCACCAGTGTTAAGTTGCTTCACTACTTGTTCTACCATTTTGATTTCGTGGTCAACCCAGAGACTTTGTAGTATTTTGAGTCTCCTTTCACATTTTTTTTTCCTGCCCCAGAGCCAGTTGTTCTCTGGCTGGCATTTTCCATTCCCAAACCTTGTCTTCATTCAGATCCCACGTATAACAGTTTTATAGTCCTTGAAAGTAGGGTTCTACCAAAGATTCATAATTTCCTATTCTATTGCTCTCTATCCACCAGTATTAGCTTGCTCCACTGCCTGCTCTACCATTTTGTTTTTGTGGTCAACCCAGAGACTTTGTAGCCATTTCAATTATGCAAAACATGTATGCATTTTAAAACTATTTACATATATACACACACACATATATATATATGCATACACTCACACACACAACTTCCTCTTTCAAGTTAGTTTGTGAAATAGTAAATGTAACCTATATCTTTACTATGGGTAAATTCAGTTCACAGTTCCTCCATCTCTACCAGGAGCCCCTTTCTACACCCTCAGTGGGATGGCATATTTTTGAATGTGACACCTACCCTTCTCTGCAGATCTGCCCAGGGTCAAAAGTCCTGCGGTGAGCTCTTTGTAGACCATCTGCACTGGCTTTCAAGTGTGCGATCCAGCAGAGAGGAGATTTGTCTGTGTAAGAATTCTTCATGTGATATAATGAATGCAGAATTAAAGTGGCTTTTAGTACAAGGAAGTATCAGAAACATAACTCTGACCAGGGTTTAGGCATGGCAGAAGTCTTTCTGTGATTTTGAAGACAAAAAAAAT
Organism: Psilopogon haemacephalus; assembly: GCA_013396835.1. Lineage (NCBI taxonomy): Eukaryota > Metazoa > Chordata > Aves > Piciformes > Megalaimidae > Psilopogon > Psilopogon haemacephalus. The sequence goes on along the minus strand of VWZI01014954.1, from coordinate 638,625 downwards.
TCCCAAACGATGGGCCTTCATTAGCTGATCACTTCTTAACCTCTTGCAATAATTCTCCATTGATAATTTCCCTTTAAAGCAGGGAAATAAGGACACTGACAGTTAGGTTACATGCCACAGTTAGATCCCATGAGACCCAGAAAATAGTCAAGAGAAATTTGGTGAATGCACGGTGGGCACAAGGGTATTTTCTACACAGGTTTTGTTTCAACCCAACTTTCTGAGCCTGGGTCTTTGACTTTTCTCTATCACTATTTGGTTGCACAAATTGCCCAGGATAAACTGAGTAACTGGGCCAGATTATGCAGTTTGATGTGTTTGTTTCAGGGTGAGTAGTTTCTGGGATCTGTTAATTTTTTCCTGGCTGGATGATAGAGGCACTGACTTTCCCCCTTTCCTGAACATGTCAGTGTTTATCCTCACTGGTCCATCACTGGCAAGGATGACATAAGCTGCCGTCGGGCCTGTTCCCTGGCAACCATCCCATTTCTTGGCTCTTTGAGCTCCAGCGGAAAGCCAGTCCGAGTCACCCTGTGCATTTCCAGTGTATCAAACAGACATAGGCTCAAGTTAATCTTGTTAGCACAATGAGGCAGTTTTCAAACATTGCAGCAAATCAAATCATCCCTAAGGACCAGAAAGGAGGGAGGAGAGGGTGGAGGAGGTGGCGGCAATGGCTAAGGTGGAATTAGCACAGAGGGCGCCTGGCTGCTACCTGGCCACTGCCAGTGAGCTCCTGCAGCAAGGCACTGCTGAGTCCTGCTCTTCCCTGTGCCGCCTCCCTCCCTACTGCTCCCCACATCTGCGCTATGCTCAGAGCGAAGGCAGCAATGGGCAGCGACAGCGAGGGAGCTCATCTATCTGCGAGGAAAGAAGCGGCTTTGATGGTTCCCCAGCGGATGTAATTGTGCTCATTACTGCCCATTTACATTTCATCACTCGATTATCGCAAATGCCTCATTACTGTTGATAAGGGTTTGCTGTTGAACTGCTCGCTAACTATTCATTCCCTGGCTTTGCTGTCACCAGGCCGACCAGTACGAGACAGAAAGGGACTGGGGAGGGCTGAGGGAGAGGCATGGGGTTGGAGGAGAGACAGGAGGTGAGAAAGGTCTTCTATCAGATTTGATTAAAGGCTGTGATTTAAATCGATATTTAATAAAGTGGCTGCTGCCACATAACGCGTGCAATTCCCCATGCAGGCAGCATCATGAATCCGAGGGCCTTGCCGCCTGCTACATAACTCAATTGGGTTTTGTGCACTGGTCTGGCACCTGTGTCCCTGAGCTCTGCGCCTCCGAGGTAATGGGTTTATGAGCCGATGAACAGAGCTGATAGGTTCTAAATGGATTAACTAGGTGTCTGCAGCCTAGTGATGAATACACCAGGAAAAAAAAAATAAGGGGGAGGAAAAAAAAAGAGAGAGAGAAAGGAAAAAACAGGACAAAAATTGTCTGCATAAGCAGAGAGTGATAGAATGTGTTGACAGACAATGGCTGTCATGAGTCCCACAGGGTGAAACGCTGCTCAGCTTCTGCTAGTCAAGTGCTCTCCAAATAACAGGTGAAGATACCAGGCACCCAAGCTTCATAGGCTCCAGGTAACATCACCCTGATGCTGCTCCCACAACTGTTACAAAAGGTTAAAGTGAGGCATAATTTGCCACACTTTGTGAGTTCCCCAAAGGTGCTGCATACACCTTTTCAGCTGGTGGATTTGCCTTCCACCATGGCTTAAGGGCATGCTCAAGCCAAGCCGAATGTGTATTTAGATCTCTGGAAATAGGTTATTGTCTCCATGAGTGTATCTCCGGAAATAGGTTATTGTCACCATTAGTGTGGTCTCACAGTGGTTCCTCAAGAAGAGCTGGATTTCTGCAGTGCTGAGCCCTGCATGCAGACATCTGCTCTAAGGCAGGCCTTGCACTTAAGTGTTTTTTAAGTGACTAAACCACAAGACAGGATGGTAGGGGTTGGAAGAGACCTCTGGAGATCAGCTGGTCCAACCTGCTTGCTAAAGCAGATTTACCTAGAGGAGGTTGCACAGAAACACATCCAGGAAAGTTTTGAATCTCTCCAGAGAAGGAGATTCCACAGCCTCTCTAGGCAGCCTGGTCCAGTGCTCTCGCACCCTCGCAGGAAAGAAGCTTTTACTTATGTTTAGATGGAACTTCCTGTGTTCTATTCGTGCCTGTTGCCCCTTACCCTCTTGCTGGGTACCACTGGAAAGAGTCTGGTCCCATCTTTTTGACACCTGTCCTTTACTTATTTATAATCAATTATAAGATCCCAACTCAGTCTTCCCCAAGCTAAACAGCCATAAAGAAGTATTAAGCATCTTCGCAGGTGGAATATGAGAACCAACAGATTAAATAATTTGCCCAAGATTCCATATGAGGGATGGAAATTGAACTCAGATCTCTTAAACTAAAGTCTAATGCCGTATCTATGAAGTCATCTGTCCTCTCATGGAAGGGGCTGTGGGAGTCTCATAGTCTGTGATTGATCTGCAGAATATGTGGTAAGTGGAAAATGAAATCAGAGAGACTTTAATGCTGACCTCTGTTTACTACTGTTAAGCTACCCGCAGTACAGTGGTAGGTTGGAGAATTTAGTGGAGTTTTATGTCCTTCTGACCATGTTTCATTATCAGCTAACAAGATACATGTTCTGTAAGTGCTAAATCTGCCACAGTACTGCAGAAAAAAACAAATAAATAAAATACAAATGATGTTAGTACATGCAGACACTACAGAGATAAATGAGCTGGTGTCTCTATCTAATGTTCCAGTTACACAGGAGTTAACCAGACTGGGTTGAAGTAGGCAGCTGTTCTTTAGTACATGTTGCCTTTTCACCAAAAAAGAAANTTTTGCCTTTTCACCAAAAAAAAAAAAAAAAAAAGAAAAAAAAAAAAAAGGAGGAAAAAAATAAAGGCAATATTTCCATTTGAAGAATCCTTCCACAGCGCTCATGGGAGTTACATTTTGGATCTTTATCCCACCATTGTTCTTGCTGAGTGAGTCTCCCTAAACAGATTACATTACATATAGTTTTCACCTCTTGCTGAGTTGCTGCAATGAATTATGGAATCCACTGGTTTCCTGTGGGAAATGAAGTCTGAAGTATCAGTACCCCAGATATTTCAAAATTGAAATCTCTAGGTTAAGAGGGGGGGTGGCAAATGTAAAAAGGGAACTTTTTGCAAGAAATAGCAGATTTTTTAATTTTTTTTTTTTAATTGAGTCATTTTTTGTCCTTAAATACGTGCACCATAGAAGAGGGTAGGCACAGCAGACAGTTGTTCACTATGTTGTTGCACACAGACCACAATTTAAACCCATTTTCTGGTCATGCTAAGCCATGATTTCAAAAGTCTGTCTGGTCAGGATGCCTCCAGGAGAGCATATTCTCTGAGGGAGGATGCTGAGTATCACCTCTTCCTCTGGGGTATTGCTGGGCACCCACATTTACTGGTGGTTTTTAAAATTCTTGCTCCGGTTTTGTCTGCTCCTGAGGATAAAAGAAAATAAGTCAGTGATATCACAGAAAGTTAGGGGCTGGAAGAGACCTTAAAAGATTATCTAATCCAACCCACCTGCCAGAACAAGATCACCTATACCAGATCCCACAGGAATGCATCCAAGTGAGTGTTGAATATCTCCAGAGAGGACTTTTTCCCCCCCCCCCCCCCCCCCCCCTCTTTCTTCCTACAAAACAACTTCTACAAGAAAACTGTACTCAGAGTGGCTGGAATCATTCAGTACTATTCAGACCATCTGGGCAAGCAATATAATGCCAACCTAGCTACAGCAAACTGCACTCAAAAGTATTAGGAGAAGCGGCATGTTTTCCTGTAAGGAAGCATTTTGGGCAAGGGGAAGAAAGTCACAGACATGAAGGCAAAAATTACCCACCAGCGGGTGACCAGAAATTGGTTGGTTCTGTGCATGATAACACAAACAATCTCCTTCTCTCCAGTTGTAACACTTGTGTGACACACTGAATTGGTCAGGGATCAACTTCTCAAATTTGCTTTGCATAATCCAGCCAGAGACCCTAGACACAAATGTTCTGAGTTCTGAAGTCTCTCAGTGATGCTTCTGACCATGAAAGACACAACATATTGTGGAATATATAGAATATTGGATTCAGTTTTGGGCTCCCCAGCTCAAGAGGGACAGGGATCTAATTGAAAGAGTCCAATGGAGTGCTACAAAAATAATTAAGGGGCTGAAGCACTGCCCTGTGAGGAGAGGCTGAGAGATCTGGGGCTTTTTTGCCTGCTGAAGAGAAGACTGAGAGGGGATCTAATCAATGTTTATAAATATCTGAGGGCTGGGGGTCAAGAGGGAGGGGACAAACTCTTCTCAGTTGCACCGTGTGATAGGACAAGGGGCAAGGGATGTAAACTACAGCACAGGAAGTTCCACCTCGAGATGAGGAAAAAACTTCTTTACTGTAGGGGTCAATGAGCACTGGAACAGGCTCCCCAGAGAGGTTGTGGAGTCTCCTTCTCTGGAGACTTCAAAGATCTGTCTGGATATGTTGCTGTGTGACCTGAGCTAGATTTTATGATCCTGCTCTGGCAGGGAGGTTGGACTTGATGATCTATGGAGATCCCTTCCAAACCCTAACATTCTTTGATCCTGTGAACAGATGCCATGATTATACTTCTGTAAGTCTGCAGGTGCCATGATTATATATCTAAGAGTGTCTATTGAATGAGCAGCCATTATTAACAGCTGGTGCATTTTACCATCTCTACACCTGCTAAGTGTTTCTCCCTGTCACTGAGGTCATTGCTATGAAAACAAATTAGGTTATGGAATCTTTGATTAGTCATTTGAAATTCTTCCCCTCAGTGTTGAGAATAAAAAAAAAAAACCTGGCAGGTAAACTATTTACTGAAAACAAAAGCAAGACACATCAGAAGGAAAATGTACTTTAATTTGAAAATGTGAGTGTGAAAAAGATCCACCATTGGTGGACTTCATCATGGAGTGATGTACTGTGCCAGAGCGTGTAGTCTGGCTGGGGAGCAAAGTCAGCAGGCAAGGAAAAAGTGAGGTTAACCAACCACTTACAGTTCTTGTCAGGTAAAGGCTTGATTCTGAAAGAAAGAGTGACTTGCCACACCACCACTTCTTTTATTTAGACTTTCCTGAGAGAAAACAGNGGGGGGTGGTGGTTGGATTAGGTGACTTTAAAAGGTCCTTTTCACCTCAAACCATTCTATGATTTTATGATTCAGTGTCCCTTCTGGTATCATCCCATGTATATACGTGTGCCTGACAAGCAATCTCTTCCCTAGAGAAATCCTGAGATACACAAAACTTCCTACAAAATGTTTGGGGATGCTAAACACTTGCAACTCTTACTGCAGGAAGAGCAGTGTGGATGTTCAGCTCCCTCTGGACCTTTGCCATGGGGTCAAATCATACCTCAGCTGAGAAATATTTTGCAGATGCAGCTCGGTGAAGGCATCTGGACCAAGGAAGATAATTAAACCAGGACAGAAACAAGATCCATTCATTACCTACAGAAGATTTGACCAATTGAGCCTCTTTGTTTGCATCAAGCTAAACATTTGAGCATGGCAATCCAATGGTTAGAATAAATACTTAGTGCCCACTTGGTAGTACTCATGAAATGCATTTACTTGTTTAGATTTTTGCCGAATCTGCATACCCAAACTTTAAGCACATGTGCAATCAGCTTCAAATTTTCCAAACAAAAATAGATCAAGAAAAGGGTGAAAAACAGCATCTGCTCCTCAGTTAATCAAACCACCAAGGAAGATTGTCCATAAACACTGCAACGACCAGGTCCTCCTGCTGCTCCTCATTCCTTACATGTTTCATTGAGTAGTGGCTGTTAACTCAAAGCAGATAATTAGAGATTGCTAAAAAGTGAGCTTCAGCCCTGATGTGGCAATTTCAGGTTCTGCTGTAGAGTGTCACACAGCTCAGCCATCCAATTAAGACAATATGGGTAGCAGCTGAAGTCAATATAAATAGATGAGTGAAGGCTCGGGGAAATCATTGACGTCAGGGCCAGCTGCCGCAGGTGAGGTGAGAACGAGGCTCATTTGCACCACCTGAGAACCTGACCCAGCAGCAGGTGTTATTTCCTTTTCCCCCATAACCCCACCTTGTCTGCACGGAAAGAAGGTTGGGGTATCTCTAGGGAAGCTTGTTTAAGAAAGCACAAAAGCTAAATGATTGGAAAAAGAAAAGGGAGCAAAAAAAGTAGCAAGGAATTGTTTTCTGACGTGAAGAGGAAAGAAGGGGAAGAAACGATTCAAGTGTGAGAGTAGAATCTTCTGGAGAGAACCTGGTGGGGCGAGTGGAGCCGGAAATACAGGTAAGAGGGGGATCAGGAGGGTGAGAGTATTTTATTTTCTCTGTATTTGTTTCTCACCATCCAACTCTAAATAAAATTGGTTTTCCTTACGTTGAGTCTGTTTTACCCATGATTGTAATGGGTGAGTGATCTTTACCTCAACCCCATGAGCTTTTCCATCTTCTTTTCAACTTTGTGTCCTCTTGAGGAGGGGAGTGGGAGAGCAGGTGGCTGAATGTCTGTTCGAGACGTGTCCATAGAAGGAAAGGTGAAGACAAAGGGTGATATGAGGACTAGCTCTTCTGTCTATCACAATTTTATGCTAACATCAGCCACTACAGTCACTGTTGATTTTTGGTGGTTTGCTTCTTATCTTACTCGTGATAGGGCTCTCTTATGGCCTCGTAAAATCACAGAGTGCTACGAGTCAGAAGCAACCTGTGGAGGTGATCTGGTCCAACTCCCTAGCTAAAGGCAGGATCACCTAGAGGAGTTTGTACAGGATGGCATCCAGGCAGGTTTTGAATCTCTCCAGAGGAGCTATTCAAAATACCTAGCAGTCTTGAGGCATGCTGTTGTGGTATAGTTAGGTAATGGGAGAGGATTAGTCCTGTCTTACACTGGAAAGAGTCAATGTGAGTGGAATGGAAAGTGGCTGAGGTAAGGCTGGTGTGTATTTCTCCAGTCTAATTGTCACTGGATCTGCTAGGCAGAAGAAGGCTGTGCCAGTAAGGAAACAATGACAGAAAGAGCCAAGAACTGCTGACTGGAGAAGTAAGGAGTTGCTTTCATTCCTTGTACTCAGGATATCTGGTGCCAGTTGTGTTGCAAGAGCTCCGAATCCGATGATGTGATCATTGCCAAGTGCATGGGAGTGCCAGTGTGTCCCTTCACAATCCCATTGCCACCAGCTCACAATGTGCCCTTCCGTGCTGCAGCGGGAGTCTGTGCATACACAAGGTGTTCCAGAGGTGAACTGTCAAGCCACATTTTCCTTGAGTTACAATATGCTGCAACACACTGCTAGCAGGTTGGGTTTTTTTTCCTTAATTCCCCCCCACTGTTAATGCCATGCCACCTCCTTACTGTAACCCAGGCCTTAAAGCAGTAGCGAGAATGTATAGAGAAATTACTTCAGATTTATTTACAGAGACTCATTTGTGTTGAACTAGCAGTTTCCTATCGTGTCAGCAATTCTCTACTGCATTTATTTGTCGCTGTGACATTAGGCAAGAGAACAATCCTATTAAACCTGTACATTACATTTCACAGAATTGTAAGCCTCTTCTGTTGCACGGAACGAGAAGAAATATGAACTCTGGCTGCTGAAAATTCCTGATACAAAAGGAATAAAAATGCAGACATTGTTAAGGTAGGAGTTTGATTTTTTTTTTTCCCCTGATTTTTTTTGCTTTGTTTTCTTTAATTATTATTTTAAACACGTGTGGTTTATAATAACTTTATTCCTGAAATGAAATCTATTGTTTATTTCCATTCATCTGCACAATAAGGAAGACACTGAGACTAACCAGCAACACAACGAGGGGACACAGTCTCAAGTCATGCCTGGGGAGGTATAGGCTGGATATTAGGAGGAAATTCTTGACAGGGAGAGTGATTGGCATTGGAATGGGCTGCCCAGGGAGGTGGTGGAGTCACTGTCCCTGAAGGTGTTCAAGAAAAGACTGGATGGGGCACTTAGTGCCATTGGATAGGGCTGGGTGATAGGTTGGACTGGATGAGCTTGGAGGTCTAGGCCCTTCTAGGCCCCTGTTGTTGAAGAACTGGAGAGGAAAGTTATAACTCTGCTTTCTCCAGCTGGCCTCAGGCTTAGGGAGGAGTTTCTCTGGTGTGAGTTTACTTGCTGCTTTTGCAGTTAGACCATTGATACAAGGCTTTGAAAACCATCTCTTTGAAACCACCATTCCTTCTAAACACACAACATGCAAGATTCGAGTGATTCAGGTGGTTGCAGAGGAGGTGTTGGCTCCAGGTTTTCCCAATTGCTCCGGCCCAGATTGCAGGCACAGATCCTGCAAAAAAATCCTGTCCAGGGATATTCCTCAGGTAGTCAAAAGGCACTTTGAACCTCTTGAAGGGTACCTGAGAATGGTTTGATTTTCTTCATGGGCAGCTCACGTTTTGAAGCAACAATGCAGATCTCTTGAAAATTCCATGCAGGTGAATGTCCACACAGCACAGGCAAATTGGGTTCTCTTATTTTTTTGTGGCTAGTTTAGGCATAGGCAATATATTGTGAGTTGAAAACCACTGCTTGGTGGAACAGGTATTTAGTCTTGCCACATTTTACTTCTGTAGGAGTATAAATGGAGGAAAATAGGATTAGTTTGTGTGATTTCCTTCTAAAAAGGGAGAGGATGTGGAACCAGCTACCACTAGGTATTGGTCTCTACCAGTGTGGTGACAGTGCATGAGATCAGGACCTATACGTGCAGCTTTTGCTCTGCTAGCTCAATTAATTAATTATCTTAATTAATATGACAGATGCACTGAAAATAATAAAGAAATGAGAACACAGCTCTCAGTGGAGACAGAGGGCTGTGCTCCTGCTTCAGACTCAGGGTGGGAATTATCTACTCCAGGTTTGTTTCTTCTGTGTGCCACAGCCTTTGGTGTCACCTTGTGCAAATCCTTACCTCCGTACATGTGTTTTATTTCCCATGAGAAGAGGAGAATACCTCCTTCCCTTGGGAAAACTTAGTAAGAACAGAGTTTGTAAGGCACTTAACATTACATGTCATCAATGCCACTTAATAGCTGGGCTGAAAAGCCTATTTGCAAAATAATCTAAGGCCTGCTTGTGAAGCCTGTTCAAATAGAATCAATGAGTTGTTTTGTTTGAAAGACACTTTTCAAATCATTAAATCCATCTGTTAACCCAGCACTGCCAGGTCATCCCTAAACCACATCCTACAGACTCATATCTGCATGTTTGTTAAATCCCTTCAGGGATGGCAATTCCATCACTTTCCTGGGCAACCCATTCCAGGGGTTGGAAAATGTCTTGCTGAGGAAATTTTTCTGAACGTCCAATCTCAACAGGACCACAGAACTTTAGAGCTAGAAAAGTACTCAGAATTTCTACTTGTGTTTGAAGGATAAAATAGATAATCTGTATTGTCTGTTCCTTTTAAAATCATGATATACATGGCATGGCATCCCCAGTTCCTTAGAAAATAACCCTGTTTTTCATCTCTTGAAGGAGGATATATTTAACAACAGGCACCACTGAAGGGTTCACGTTGGTCTTAAAAACATTTCTTAATATTTTCTGTCATTCACTTTGTTTAATTTTAATTATTTATACTTTTTAAAATAAGTGAGGGTATATGCATGTATTTTGCATTGCAGTATTCTATCACAGATATCACAGGACGTTAGGGGTTGGAAAAGACCTCTGGAGAATTTCAGGTCCAACCCCTTTGCCAGAGCAGGACCACAGAATCTAGTGCAGCTCACACAGGAACATATCCGGATGGATCTTGAAAGTCTCCAGAGACAGAGACTCCACAGTCTCTCTGGACAGCCTCTTCCAGTGCTCACAGAGAAGGAGACTCCACTACCTCTCTGGGAAGCCTGTTCCAGTGCTCCACGACCCTTACAGTAAAGAAGTTCTTCCTCCTGTTGAGATGGAGCTTCCTGTGCTGTAGTTTACTTCCCTTTCCCCTTGTCCTATCACAGGGCACAAGTGGACAGAGGCTGTCCCTTCCTTCTTGACTCCCAGCCCTCAGATATTTATGTACATTTATTAGATCCTCTCTCAGTCAGGAGCTGCCCCTGTTGTGAGGAGGCAGAAGTCCTTTGCTGTAGAAATGTTGTGTTTTCCAGAACGTTAAAGTCAATAGCTAAATGCCAATGAATATAATGCCATGTGTAAGGGGCCTTGTTTGAGATGGCTCTACTCTGAACTTTTAATATGTGTTTTACAAATATAAAATATCTATAAATATATATAATAATCAATGCAGTATTGTTCTTAATGTTCTGCAGAATCACTTTGCTGAGAGATAAACAATCCAGGACTCAGGGAAGGCAGAAAGCATCTTGTGGTAGAGCAGTATAACGAAGTCATCGAATGTAAGTGAACATTAACAAGTGTTTTGCTTCCATTGCTTAAAGAATAGCAGCTGAGGTTGGGCTTTATAAAAATACATCCTCTTAGCTGGTTGGGTATTTTTTTTGTTTGGTTTAGGATTTTTAATATAAAATAATCTGTTGGAAAGAAGCTACCATTAAAAAAAAATCTCAGAAATTCAATTTGATCATTGTCGTGCACTGCTCATCTGTAAAAGTTCAGCTTTTGCTAGGATTTCTTTTTTTTTTTTTTGTGCAACAGCACTTCAGTTCCGGCAGTAACACCAAAACCACAGTTTAGAAACTACTTTGTGGTGACAGCTGGCAAACACCTTCTTTCTTAGTGTCAGTCCCAGTGATACGCTTGGAACATATGCAGGAAGACGAAACAAATGCTGTGTGGACAGCTCAGAAAACTCCCAGTGTGTAATTTGTTTTTCAAGAAGAATTCAGTTTGTTTGCTATATAAAAAACTAAAATAAAATCCAAGAAGAATAGGATGAAACATAAAACAAGTGGCAAACAATTGCAGTTTGGAAACAGTGCAATTCCCCTGTGCATTGCTCTGAAAATCATTCTTTTAAGAATAAGAGTGTTATATCAGCAGTCTTTAAGACAGTCTTTTGGCTGGAAAGGCCAATGGGATTCTGGGGTGTATTAGGAAGAGTGTGTCCAGCAGATCAAGGGAGGTTCTCCTCCCCCTCTACACTGCCCTAGTGAGACCTCATGTTGAATACTGTGTTCAGTTTTGGGCTCCCCAGTTTAAGAGGGACAGGGATCTGCTGGAGAGGGTCCAGTGGAAGGCTATGAGGATTATTAGGGAACTGCAGCACTACCTGATGAGGAGAGGCTGAGGGACCTGGGGCTTTTTATTGTGAAGACTGAGAGGGGATTTAATCCATGTTTATAAACATCTGAGGTCTGGTCAGAAGGCAGGGGACAGGCTCTGCTCACTTGCTCCCTGTGATAGGACAAGGAACAATGGGTGTGTGTTGCAGCACAGGAGATTCCACCTCAACACAAGGGGAACTTCTTTATGGTAAGGGTGACAGAACACTGGAACAGGCTCCCCAGAGAGGCTATGGAGTCTCCTTCTCTGGAGACTTTCAAGGCCTGTTTAGATGTGTTCCTCTGTGATCTGAGCTAGGTTGTCTGGTCCTGCTCTGTCAGGGGGCTTGGACTCGATGATCTCTTTGGGTCCCTTCCAACCCCTGACATCCTGCAATAGCTCAAAAAGGGACAAAGGGTAATGCTGATGTAGGATCAAAAAGGTTCAGAAAGTTGCAAAGGTTAAAATGATCTGTTGTACAATCACAGATCCACTCACCCTAAATAAACCCTCATAAACTCAGCATTATTCCTTTTTTCTTTTTTTTTTTTTTCACTTTGCAGCTTATAAACATTCTCATCCATCTAAAAAGCCAGACCAAAATTCTGTAAACAGTAAAACGTATTAGAATCTTCAAAATTACTCCTGTTACGTAACAATCATGTTACAAGGAAGGTATAGAGCTGATAAGTGGAATAATTTCTGTGCCACAAACAATACATCTCTCACTAGCACATCCTTTGGACCTGCACCAAGGACATCAGAGGGTTTCCCCATGCTTTGTTCACAGATTTTTTTTTTTTTTAAGGCATTTTGGCCTGTCTTTCAAAATCTGTGCTAACTAATATCTGATTCTAAGACAGATTCAGAGATACTTCCCCTCTTTTATTTGAATCCAAAATACATGCATGTGTGTGCATACAAAGCAGAACAGTTAGCTACTATTAATTCTAAAATACACTTCGTAGATGTGTTTCAAAGTTTAAAATTCCCAAATAAAACAATATTCCCAACAGCATTTTCCTCGTTTAAAATTATTCATATGCATTCCCCAGAGTAGCAGGAAAGCAGATAGCAGAGGCTTTTTATATACAGCATCTAATTGACAAAATCAGGCTCCTGGCATACAGATGATAAGGTGTCCCATTTCTGCTGCATGCAAACTGTTGGAAACCTTGTGAGGTGTTTGATTTACTGAGGGCAAGAGCAATTTTGGGGGTGGAAGAGACTGGTGTCTCAGAAGAAGTGATTGCTCAGTGTCCAGAGATGATCTGGGAACCAAGTGAAGGAGTATGTGTGTGGTCTGAAGTCAAGTGTCCTCATTGTTCAGTCTAGGCTGTCTCTCAATAGTCATTCTGCAAGCTCTGCCTTTGTTAGAGGGCCAAGAAAAGAGGAAGGTTTTAAATGAGCATCTTTCTGGTGCTCATATTTGGATTTCACTGTTGCATAACTACTGCCTCTGGAAACACTGACTACTTTTTCGTATCTATTCTGCCCTCCAAGAGACAGGAAATCAGAATCACAGGATGATAGGGGTTGGAAGGGACCTCTGGAGATCATCAAGGCGAAGCCCCATGCAAGAGCAGGACCATAGAATCTAGTGCAGCTCACACAGCAACGCATCCAGACAGGTCTCAAAAGTCTCCAGAGAAGGAGACTCCACAACCTCTCTGGGAAGCCTGTTCCAGTGCTCTGGGACCCTCACAGTAAAGAAGTTCTTCCTCCTGTTGCAATGAAGCTTCCTGTTCTGTAGTTTATGCTCGTTGCCCCTCGTCCTATCACAGAGTGCAAGTGAGCAGAGCCTGTCCCTTCTTGACACCAAACCCTCATACATTTATGTGCATTTATTAGATGATCTCTCAGTCAGGAGCTGCCCCTGCTGTGAGGAGGCAGGAGTCCTTTGCTGTAGAAGCATTGGCAGATGCAGATGATCCAACTGCAGGGAGGTTTATGCCGTGAAGCCCAACTAGCATAGTGCTGTAGCAATGGGTTGCTGGTTTTGCCTCTGAGCAAACAGCTGTTACACCTGGGGCTACATTAGGCTATCCTTAAGTTATTTTCAGTTCCAAAAGGGACATTTCTAAACTTTCAATCTTCTAACACCGTTTTGGAGACATAGTGAACTGTGAGTAGAACTATTTAATGGTCTCTGTTTAAACTTGGAATGACGACAGCTACGTGACTGAAGTAGTTGAGGGATTTGTTTGGGTTTATTTTCCTGAAAGATGTTTAAAGGCCAGGAGTTAATGCTATTTGCTAAGTGTTTTCCTTCCCTGACCAGCACTCTGAAGGGACTAGGTTCAGTTTTGAGTATTGCTTCAGATAATTTTGGTAAACAAACCACAGGCTGGTTTTGTTGGAAAATGTTGATTCCTTTTTTGTGAGAGTTCATTCTAAATAATTATTTGAATATCTGTAGTAGAACTTGTCACTCTAAGGTCCTTGAGAGCTTAGAAGCCTTCCAGAACCAGAGAGAAGAACTATTTTACAATCCTAAGATCTTATTCAGCTGGTGTTTTGTAACTCACTTCTCTGTTTGTACCCCAAGAAATAACCTGAATTCAGTTTCACAGAATCATAGAATGTTAGGGGCTGGAAGGGACCTCAGAGGATGATCTAGTCCAACCCCCCTGCCAGAGCAGGATCACCTAGAGGAGGTCACACCAAATATAACAGTGACTGTACAATATCAGGTTCCGATAAATAGTCTCTTTGCAGACTTCTTAAGTTACTTTTTACAGCGCGTTCATATGCCAAGCAGCACAGAGAGTAGAGAGGAAAATAGCAAAATAGCAATGTTTAATAGTCCTAATAGCTTTATCTTCTACGTACACATCTAATTGTTCTTTTACCCTTTTTATTATTTTTTGGCTCCAAACTTCCTGTAGGAATAAGCTACATATTTTAATTTCACAGAAACATTGAGGTTGAAAAAGACCCTCAGGATCACCAGGTTCAACCAATAACAAGGAAAGGATAAGAGACCTAGGGCTATTTAGGCTGGAGAAGACAAGACAGAGGGGATCTGGGCAATCCTTTTCAATACGTAAAAGGCAGGGGTCAAGAGGATGAGGCCAGGCTCTTTCTAGTGGTGGCTAATGACAGGACAAGGGGCAATGGGAACAAACTGGAACACAGATGGCTCTGTCTGAACGTAACAAAAAAATCTCTTTATTTTGAGAAGACTGCACCAGGCTGCCCAGAGAAGTTGTGAAGTCTGCTTCTCTACAGAGATTCAGAACCTGCCTGGGCATGATCCTGAGCAACGTGCTGTAGGTGACCCTGCTTTATTAAAGAATGTCAAATTCTTCCAGAGGTATATTTGAACTGATGTTTCTATTTCACTGCATGGCCAAAGGGGTTTGGAGTAGATGATCTCAAGAGGTCCCTTCCAATCTCTATAATTTTGTGACTAAGGAACAGTGAATTTCAAAGATCCCTCCCTGTGCCCTGTTTGGGGCAGAGGTCTCTTTGGGTCCAGCTGCTGGACTACCCAGCCTTCAGTCACACAGTCCTGTCACATTGCACCCCAAACCCACTTTGCATTAAGCAGACTGTGAGAGACTGACAATGAGTAGGCAACATTAAGTGCAAAAGAAAAAAAAGAGAGAGAAAGATCTGAAAAAGAAAGATTTCACTTCCAGCACAGCCTGCTTCAGAGTGCAGTCTCTGCCTGTTTTAAAGCAAAGAATGGTGTCCTTTTTATTTTTTTTCACAGATGTAAGCTGAGACAGAAGGTAAAAATGCTTGGAAGCTAAGAAAGCTGGAGAAGTCCTTCTTAAAGAGAGGGTTTTTAAGAGCTCTATTCAGAGATACTATTCTCTAGTTGTATGTTTAGTATCATCATGGTATTTATATTATGATAGTATTGATACTACAGTTCCTAAGTTCAGCTAGTAAAAAATTCATTGTGTTTTCTTCAGTCCAAATATTTCTTTTGGACTGTTAGATATTCATTAACAAATAACACACAACTCATCAGGTCATCTTCATTTGTGGGGTGGGGAGCAGGATGAAAAGAGGAGGGAAAGTGGTGGTGGGGGGGTAATTATTGAAAGTTAGCTGATTGTTTAAATTCTAATTGGGTGGGGGGGGATATGAAGCACTTCATTAAAATTAGATTTTCTGACCTAGGGTTTTGGCTGAATTTGGGGCAGGCAATTTGTCTGGATCTAGAGCAATCAAGTGAAACTAGCTGACCTCTCCTTACTTGACCACACTGATTGCTAGCCAGACACAAAATACTTGCCTGAAAACTCTTAACTAAAAAGGTAAAGGACTGAGTCCATGTAATGAGGCAACAAAGTTATATCCAGAGTTGGAGCTGGTTTGCATTTTTGCATGGTGTTTTATTTCTCCATCCCTCACAGCAGACAAAAGAAAGGTAATTAGATCTGCAAGAATGCCACTAAGGAAAAATACTGTAGGCCTGCCCTCTTCTGGGCAAGAGGCCTCTAGAGCCTGCTGTGACAGCAGGTTTTTAGTTTCCCTTAGTCTTCCACAGGCAGTTGTGTAAGATTTGTGGGCTTGTGAGCTGTTGAGTAATTACCATAGATTGGTTTGAGGACTTTATACAGTCTCAAGTTGTGCTGGGAGAGGTATAGCTGAATATCAAGAAGAAGTTCTTCATAGAGAGAGTGACTGGGATTGGAATGGGCTGCCTAGGGAGGTGGTGGAGTCACCATCCCTGGAGGTGTTCAAGAAAGACTTAGTGCCGTGGTCTAGTTGATTGGATAGGGCTGGGTGATAGGTTNCCATTCCATTCCATTCCATTCCATTCCATTCCATTCCATTCCATTCCATTCCATTCCATTCCATTCCATTCCATTCCATTCCATTCCATTCCATTCCATTCCATTCCATTCCATTCCATTCCATTCCATTCCATTCCATTCCATTCCATTCCATTCCATTCCATTCCATTCCCCCTGCAGAAAGCATGGCAGGTTGCTCAGAGCCCCATCCAACCTGACCTGGAATATTTGCAAGGATGAGACAGCTGCCACCTCTCTTGTCAACCTATGCCAAAGTTTCATCACCTTCATTGTAAAAAAGCTTATTCCTTATACCTAGTCTAACTCTCCCCTCTTGTAGTTTAAAACCATAAACCCTTGTCCTGCCACAGCAGGTGCTGCTATAAAGCATGAAAGCCTGTCCTCATTTTTCTTCTGTGCTCCCTTTAAGACTGTAGTAAGGTCTCCTTGGAGCTTTCTCTTCTCCAACTCAAACTGTCTCAGGTTTGGTTTAGATTTTGGGATTTTTTTAAATAGAAGAGGTGTTCCAGCCCTCTGAGCATTTTTGTGACCTCTTGACCCACTCCAACAGTACCATGCCTACACTACATTTGGTTTCGCAGCGCAGAGGGACAGAATCCCCTCCTTTGACATGCCAGACATTCTGCTTTGGATATAGCCCAGGATATGGTTGGCTTCTGGGCAGTAAGCATCCATTATCAGCTTGTGCCCAGCTTTTCACCCACCAGTACTCCCAAATCCTTCTCCACAGGGCTGCTCTCAATCCTATCAACCCCCATCTTGTATTGATGATCACAGGTATCACCACCCAGACTCTATGAGCTATGCCAACTTTTCCTGTATGTCCTCTCTTTCATCTCAAACTGTGAGACTGTCTTTTCCCAAATCTATTACACAAATACAGAAGTCAGGAATTGGAAATATGAGGTCATTATCTCTTAAGCTTGCTGGGGAAAGATAAACCTTAGCCTACTTCATTGTGAGTTCTGATGGTACTTGGAGTGCTCGTTAGGAAATGCTTCAGGACACAGCTAACACAAATATCGGTCTCTCCTCTAAAGCAAGGTCACCCACAGCTGCCCAGCATCCCCCCTCAGTCTACAGGGGCAACAGGAGAGCTGGGAGGGACTTCTTACAAGGGCTTGCAGTGTTAGGATGAGGGGCAATGGCTTTGAGAGGGAAGATTTAGATTGGAGATTAAGAAGAAATTCTTTACAGTGAGGGTGGTGAGACACTGGCACAGGTTGCCCAGGTAGGTTGTGGGTGCCCTCTCCCTGGAGGCTTTCAAGGCCATGTTGGACAAGTGTGTGTGACCTAGTCTAGTGGGAGGTGTCCCTGCCTATGGCAGGGGTTTGGAACTAAATGACCCTTAGAGTACCTTCCAACCCAACCCATTCTGTGATTCTATGTGTTTCATGTCCTGAGCAGTAAATCTGATCTTGAATGTCATAATACAGGCATCTTTTAACAGGTAACACAGAGCTCTGTGTCAAGTCTGGGTTAGAACGAGAGAGAAAACTCCAAAGAAGGAAATCTCAGCTTAAATACTTGGCATAAGGAAACAAAATCTCTTACAACAGCGTGCAGTTTCACCAGGCTATCCACAACTGCACCCTGAAACCCACAAAATGACTGTTTGTTCTTCCTTGTCTCTTCCATGGCTAAGTGACTATGAAAGCATTTTGCTCCCTTGTTATTTAGAGATCTCTTATTCAGTCATGTTACACACTTGGATTCTCATTTGCAGCAATATTAAATCCTCAGTGGTTTAGAAAACATAAGGTTGGGGTTTGTTTTTTTTTTGTTACTATTTCTGCTTGAGACTACCAGGTGCTAGGACCACCTGGACCCAGGCACATTTACACAGCTCTGCAGTGGATT
This sequence comes from Psilopogon haemacephalus, assembly GCA_013396835.1. Classification (NCBI taxonomy): domain Eukaryota; kingdom Metazoa; phylum Chordata; class Aves; order Piciformes; family Megalaimidae; genus Psilopogon; species Psilopogon haemacephalus. Next base: position 620,722 of record VWZI01014954.1, on the reverse strand, counting down.
TTGGGTGCAGCCCACATTGTGAAATGCCATAGCTGGCCTGCCTAGCTTTGCTTGGAGGGACGTTCTTTGAGGCCTGATTGTTGGATTATCCCAATGTCTGTGAGGGATATTTGCCATTCCAAATCGTGGTCTCACATCTTGTTATAATCTACCTTACTTCTGCATGTGTTATGAAGACTTGGCAGTTTTCTTCTCCCTGCGACAGTGTTTGTGTATCGAACCTCTGACTACGGATGTGAATGTCTGGAACTAAGAACATTCCCACCCCTCATTTTGCTTTTGTGAAGCTCAGTTTTCATGGTTGCTTTCCAAAAAGACAATTTGCATATTTCATCCATTGTTGGTAAACAGATTATAAAGGACTTGTTTGTGTGCTAAATCGCAGCAAACCATGCTTTGCAAATCTGATTCTCATCTCCCCTTCATGCTAACCTGGCTTAACTCCATTTATTTCTGCAGAATTGCTGCTGCTTTATGCTGTGAAAGTGAGAGGAGAATCCAATGAGCACGTTTCCCTTTTGCAAAAGCATGCCAAAAGAAGTCCTGGTTTACCAGTGTGACTCTCTTCCAATATAATGCTGGCTTAGCTTCTTTTGATTTACTTCACTGGAATGCTACTGCAATGAATCAAGCCCAGGATCCATATAATTATCTCTGTGCGCTTCTTCCTTCTCAATTTTTCTCTTTTACATGTATTTCCCTGAAATACTTCACTGTCTGCTTTGCAGGTGTTTTGCCTATGCCTGTAAGGAAATGTTGTGTGGGGTTTTTTTTCCTCATATCTTTTAAAATCTAAAGACCAGTTCAACAGAAAATGACTGCGACAAATGAGAATTCCAATGCCAACTTTTGTTTCTAGTTGTGTCACTACTCTATCAAAATAACCTGTAATTTCTCCCCAGTAGTAAAATGTGCATTATAATTAATAAGTGCTTTTGCTGTAGCATAGCTTTGGCAGTGACATGAAAACATTGCTCTGCCTATCCTTTTTATCTTGAGGAGATAGCACAACATAGCTAAATATGATAAACTCACTCATGCCTGTGTCTAGCCCTAACTACACACAACTTCATTTTCAGAAGTTTCTTCTGGTTGTTTTTTTTTGGTTGGTTTTTTTTTTTTTT
>VWZI01014954.1:592549-619555 GCA_013396835.1 Psilopogon haemacephalus | reverse complement strand
TTTTTTTTTTTTTTTTTTTTTGTTATTTTTGTTTGTTTGGTTGGTTTGGTGGTTTTTTGTTTGGGTTTTTTTTTTTTTTTTTAATCTTTAGATGTTGCAAATCCAGTCTGAAAATGGATATACTTATGCATTTTAAAGTAAAATACCATAAAAATTGATCCAGATCCAAGTGAAACAGGCACACAATGCGACTAATACCATACTGAAATCTATACAAGAAAACTGGCAGGAGTATCCAAGAGCCACATTGCAAACCTTTGGCAGAATGGGGAATTTTCTGTTTGTATGAACCAACAATACAGTTGCCTATTGTGCTGTTTGCACTTACTCTAGGCAGCTTTCAAAAATAATACTGATGTGGAAAATCTCTGCCCTGATCCAGGCTGCTTTAGTTTTGTAGTGGGTTTTGCACACTTGGCAAATCAGCAGGACCTGAATTACTGAACTGCTTTGAAATATTTGTTCTCTGTCTCCTTTTGCCATGTACCTTCTGTGTAACACACACACAACTGAAATCAACTTGACTGTGTTTCTGCAGCTGTTGAGGTTTCCTCAGTTTCTATTCTGCAAGGAGAATCAGTGTGAAGAGGACAGGTAATGTTGAGGTGCTTGAACGTGTCCAGAGAAGGGCACAAAGGCTGGTGAGGGGGCTGGAGCACAGTTTCATTTAGGTCTTGTTGCCTCCTGTCCTTTTTCTGGGCACCACTGAGAAGGGTTTGGCCCTATCCTTTTGACACTTACTCTTTAGATATTGACAAGACCCCCTCTCAATCTTCTCCAGGCCCAGGTCTCCCAGCCTTTTCTCATAAGGGAGATGCTTCACTCCACTCATCACCTCTGTAGCCTCTGCTAGACTCTCTCCAGTAGTTCCTTTTCTCTCTTGAACTGGGAAGCCCAGAACTGGACACAATACTGCAGGACAAAATAGTCCAGATGTGGCCTCACTAGGGCCACATAAAAGAATCTTAATATTCTGCCTAAATGCTGCCTAGTGAGTAACTAATGACAACTATTGACACTTCTTAGTCAAGCTCCACAGAACAGATCTATTGAGAAAGAATTATTATGCAGCCCCAGCAAGAACCACCGTAGCAACTCCCCCAAACACGTTTCACAGGAGATGGCAATGCAAGCATCTTTAATTTAAGTCATGAATCTGTAATGTCATATGCTAAGCAGGGAGAATGAAGATATATTTGAAATGGTAAGCACTTGTAAACATCTCTTAATTTAACGTGTCAACAGTATTTTGAATGCTGCATCGCATTTTCAAAGGAGCAGTAATGTGGTTTGTTGAGTTACACCCAAGTTGGTGCATTAATATTTTCTCTCCCATGCGCTTATAAACACATCTGAATTTGAGCACACAAGCCCTGTTTGCAGGGAACTGCAGGAAGATGGATAGCTGCCTCCCACTGGAGGATGGATGGCTACCTCCCATAATGGCTTGTAGAAAGAGCATGTTTGTAAAAGGAGCAGAGGAGCACAATTAACATCAAGACCCAATTGTTCCTAAAGGAAATAAACATTTTCTGTAGACTTACGGTATCAGTCACAACATGCTGTTGCAATGATGTGTGTGTCTAATGCCAGGACAAAAAAAAAAACCACACCAACAAAAACACAAAACCAAAAAACCCCACAGAGAGACAGAGAAGTAATATCTCAGCAACATTTGGAAAAGTCTGGGCTGCCTTTTGGTTCATTCCTGGAAGGTGCAGGACAATGCTGTTCAATTTTTGTCTGCTCCAGGACAGCATCTGTCACATTATAGGACTGGGCCATCAGTGCATACAGAAGATAAGCAAGAAGCAGTCCAAGAGAAATGGAATTGGTCTAATGCCAGTTTTACAGTGATTGAGAGGAACGAGCTACACAGCAAATACAAAATCAAATGCTGGGAGCTGCCATGGGACAATGTGCAACACGGAAAGCAGGAGGGTTAACTTCTTTACGCCCTCTTTACTAGCAGAGCTAATGATATAGGCGCAGATCAGGCAGTTTGTTTGACATGGTCACTTTCTCCTTGGTGTATTTACTAGCAGGAATATCAAATTATATTTTTCCCTTAAGTGCTCACTGTACTACCCCTTATGCTCCCTCTGTTCCAAGACCAGTCATAATCAGTTAGGCCACCGACTGCAAGTCACCTCTGAAGTGAGGTGGTGAGGAGTCCCAAGCTTCTTATCTAGTCAGTGAGGAGGCAGAGTTCCTCTGTAGGGCAATTTAAAGTAAAGAAAGTCTCTTCTTCTACTCTATATGGGCTCTTCAGCCTGGAGAAGAGAAAGCTTCAAGGAGACCTTATAGCAGTCTTCCAGTATGTGAAAAGGGACTACAGGAAGGCTGGAGAGGGACTATTCACAAGGTCTTGTTATGACAGGATGAGGGGTAATGGGTTTAAACTGACAGAGGGGAGATTTAAATGGGGTGTTAGGAGGAAGTTCTTTACAGCAAGGCTGGTGAGACATTGGAACAAGTTGCCCAGGGAGGTTGTGTCCTAGTTAGAGGAGAAAATTCTGGTGAAAACATCCCTGCCCGTGCTCTGGTGGATTGGAAACCATTGGACAAGCACAAGAGGTGCTCAAAATGTTTGCAAACAGTATTTCTAGGTGGGGAAATATGTCTCTAGGAAGTCCATGGTGTTACAACCAGAGCTCTAGGATGGCTCTAAAATCTCAGACTTTATACCACAAAGCTCAAAACTTGGCTCACCAGTTTATTTAAACTGAAAGATGAGCCAGTTTCATGCTGCACCAGAAGGAGAAATGTTATGCTGTTCTGGTTACATCCTGTCTTTACCAGACTGGCAGTAACATTCTGATATGATGCAAGGGAAATGAAGGGATAAAAAAGGTTGAATCTGAGAAGCGAAAAGAGTCAAGACTCTAGGAGTACAGGTGTTGGCCTTGCAATATGACTGAAGGAATTTTCTCCAGCAGTCAGGCTTGAGATGTCAGCTAAAGAGACTAGGGAAACTGCAGGAAGCATTTTGCAGAAGGGAGATTTTAGTCTGAGGATGGAGCTTGAAGGATGAGCTTCAGTGCTCATGTTGATAACTAATACTGGTAGCAGTCTAGCGAGGATCTATGTGACTGCCTATTTCTGCCAACCTGGCTTCCCATCCAGGCTATAATACTGGCCAGTGATTTAACGGCACAATCTGGCCCAAGATGGGCATTGATTCAAAGCAGCCAACTCAGAAATGAAACCCATGGAAAGGGAAAAAGCAAAACAGAACTCCATGTGAAAGGAAAAAGAGCCAAACAACCGATGGTCTTTCTGATCCCTGAATGGACGCCAGTTGTCCTGAGGCAGTGATGTAGCCAACAGATAATTCCAAATTTTGAAAGGCATCCATATCACCACTTGGTCAGACAAGGGGGAAAAAAAATCTTTCTTTTGTTTGGTTGTTGGGGGTTTTTTTATATATAAAAAACAAGGAAGAAGGTAAAAAAAAAAAAATTAAGCCCATCTCTCTGTCAAAAGCTGTTATGAAAACATCTCTTAAAATAAAATGGACCTCAGGATAGATTTCCATTCGGTCTGCCAAAACCATGTCTACCCACCAGGTCTGTTCCCCTGCTCAGCCCAAGTTTACCATCCTGCAGCAATTCTCACGACTCAGGAGAGCCAACAGCGATAAGCAACGAAATTGCACTTAGGTGAACTGTGACAATGAGCATGTGGAGCCTTGGCCACAGAGGATTAAATGGGAAATTCGTCCATGGCCACTTTGTGTTTGCATGCTTGTGGGGGAAAGAGGCACAATCCTCCACATTTGCAAGAGGAAGCTTTCCAGATCAACTGGCTCCTTCGTGAGGAGAGCAGGATGGGAGCCAGACATGTCATTCTCACTTTCTGCCTCTTTTATCTCTTGCCACAACTAGAGGCTGCAGAGAGGAGATTGTTCTGGCTGGAAGCTGAGGGACACAGGTGGTACCAGCAGCTGCAAGCTCTTTAGCTCTCGTTGGCTCCACTTATTCGAACATGCATTGTATGTTTAATATGTCGCATCTTGTTGTGCGGGAACAAGAGTTGGAGCCTGGTGATGCTCTCTTATGTTGTTGGAGAAGGAAGAGAAGGTGGATGCTGATCCTAGTTAGAGATAATTACAAACTGGGGTTCCTGAAGAGAATTTGGTAGCTGCACCAGAAGAGCAGCTGTCTCTGATCACAGTGATCTATTAGAACTCTAAGGTAGCTGTGCCAGTCAGCGGTTTGCAAACAGCAAGTGCTGCAGTGGTATTTTCAAGTTAGAAATATGCAGGGAGAAAGTTTTAGGCTCTGAAGTGCGCTGATTTCTTTTTTTATTTTTAAATGCCTGACCATAAAGGATTTGGGGAGGTCCAGGTCAGGTATTTCCCTTTCACTTCCTTTTTTTCCATGTAAGCATTGCCTTACTTGTGCTCTTGCCAAACGTGTTTAGTGTGTGACAGTGTTGTTCACCTGTGACACATATGGGAGAGGTTCTTTTAGGGATATGATGGTTTGATTCAGGTTCACTCACCACGTGCTCTGATAATTAAATAACATTTTATGAATATCCACTGACACCTTTGGGAAAATGTTTTTCCACACTCTATTTCTGGAACTGTTAGCTGGAAAATATTGTTTACTTTAAATGTTTTCCTTATAATCATAATTTTAAAAGCTAGTGGGTTGTGAGTTGTTGTTGTTACTGTTCATAGAATCATAGAATGGTTCAGGTTGGAAGGGACCTCAAAGCTCAGCGAGCTCCAACCCCCTGCCATAGGCAGGGACACCTCCCACTAGAACAGGTCACTCAAGGCCTCATCCAGCCTGGCCTTGAACACCTCTAGGGAGGGGGCAGCCACAACCCTCCTGGGCAACCTGTGCCAGTGTCTCACTGCCCTCACTGGAAAGACCTTCCTCCTAACATCCAGTTTAAATCTCCCCTCTGCCAGTTTAAACCCATTACCCCTTATCCTGTCATTACAAGACCTTGTGAATAGTCCCTCCCCAGTCCTCCTGCAGTCCCCCTTCAGATATGGTCAAGAAAGGTTTTAAACAGGAATCTGGGCAGCTACAGTTCTAGTGCTTTTAGTTTAGAGTGTGCAAGTGTCACAGAATCACAGGACATTAAAGGCTGGAAAGGACCTCCAGAGATCATCAAGTTCAATAGCCCTGCCAAAGTAGGAATGTGTCTGCAATGTGTTTTTAGAGAAGAGACTAATAAAGTGGGGAAACAAATGAAAAGGAGAGAAAAATAAACCACAGGCTCATTAGTATATGTTGTTATCATACTGATACACTCTTCAGTAAGATTTTCTTAGACAAATGAAGTATAGGAAATTTTGGAAGATGAAAATATTGACAGAAAATTACTAAGTTATAAAGGAAGGGTTTGATCAAGAGCTCCGAGGTGGGGCAGAACTTGTTAAAGGGTATCACAGATGGGGACTGAGAGAGCTTGTGCAGTACCACAGTAGCTCCCTGGCAAGGCAACCCATATCCTATGAGCTCTTCTAGTGTCCTCCCACTGCCCACTCCTAATCATAGGTAATAGTTTTGGTCGGAAAAGACCTCAAACCACTAGATAACTACCATGTCTGGTGCTAAGCCATGTCCCCCAGCACCACAGCTATGTGTCCTTTAAACATCTCTGGGAGAGCTCATTCCTTTAAATTACCTCCCTGGAGAGCTCATTCATGGCTCAACAACCCTTTCAGTGAAGAGGTTTCTCCTAATAGTCAACCTAAATCTCCCCGAGCATAACTTGAGGCCATTTTTCTCATCCTATCACTTGTTATGAGGGAGAACAGACTGACCCCCACCTCCTTGCAGGTAGTTGTAAAGAGCAATAAGGTTTCACCTCAGTCTTCTTTTCTCCAGACTGCACAACCTCAGTTCCCTCAGCTGCTCCTCATAAGATCCATTCTCCAGAAACAAACTGCTTCAGGACTGAACAGTTTGGTTTATTTTTGAATGCAATGTGCAATTGTGTCATTCCCTGTGGCACAGTTAACAGTCCTGAGACATAGCTTAAGGTTTTCTCTAGGAAGATGCTAAGGAAACAGTTTTTGAAAACTTAGCTTAGCCTAAATAGTTTGCTTTATGGCCTACTCACATTAGCTAATGGCATCCTGAGGTGCATCAAGTAAAGTGTGTCCAGCAGGTCTAGGGAGCTTCTTCTCTCCCTCTACTCTGCCCTAGTGAGACCACACCTGGAAAACTGTGTCCAGTTTTGGGCTCCCCCATTCAACAGAGACAGGGACCTGCTGGAAAGATTCCACAAAGGTGACTGGGGAACTTGAGCATCTCCCCTATGGAGAGAGACTGAGAGACCTGAGGCTGTTTGGTCTGCAAAAAAGACTGAGAGATTTTACTCATGTGTACAAATACCTGAGGGGTGAATGTCAAGTGGATGGGGCCAATCTCTTTTCAATGTTCAGCAGCAATAAGGAGCAATGGCTACAAGCTGGAACGTAGAAGGTTTCACCTCAACACGAGGAGAAACTTCTTTACAGTCAGGGTGACAGAGCACTGGAACAGGCTACTCATAGAGGTTGTAGAGACTTTGAAAACCTTCCAATTAGCCTCAAACCAGCACATATGTATTGCTGTGTAGACTACCCTAGATGATCCTGCTTGGCAGAAAGGTTGGACTTGATGATCTTTGGAAGTCACTTCCAACCTCTAATATTCTGTGATTCTGCACTTGCATTATCCAACCTGCCCAGAGAAGTTGTGGAAACTCCTTCTCCAGAGAGATTCTAAACTTGCCTGGGTGTCATTCTGGGCAACCTGCTCTGGGTGATTTTGCAGCAGAGTTGGACCAGATGATCTCCCGAAGTGTCTTCCAATCTCTACCAGCCTGTGATTCTGTGATTCTTACAGTACTTCTACTTCATTTTCTTCACAAGCAGGTTTTTTTCCCTAGTTCACTGAATTCTGAAGCAGAGTAAAATACAGGTTGTCATATGTTGTCAAGTTAGTGGACTTCAAGTCAAATGCAGTAACTCCTCCTCCTGCAGCCAGTTTCTTTGCCTTGCTACTGGGTTGCGTTTGTGGTTTTTCGGTTTGTTTAGTACTGTTACTATACTGACCTAGAAGACAAAAATGCTCATTTACTAAATAGCTTTTCCATTATCTCTGTTAGCTCTTCCTGAATATAAGACTAGAGTAGAAAAGGAAAAAGGAAGCACAAAGCACTTTTTTACTCAGTGTCAGTCAATCATACACTCTCCAGAACAAAGCTGTCCATATGCATATTAATATTTCCTGAGACATTAAGTCAAGCAATTCTGAATGCAGCTTGATTGCTAGGTGTAATCAAAGCCAGGCTTGCTGTTTCAGAGCATTTTAAAAAATTCCAGCCAGAGTAAGCACTGTTATTACCAAGTCTTGTTTTTCCTGGTTTTAATCTAGTTTACAGGCTGGAAAACCAGAAATACCATAAGCAACTGAAGGAAAACTAGGCTAAGCAGAAACTTGTCATGGACTTGGCCTCATTTCACTCACGCCCTTTCCCAATATTGCAAATAGACTCCTGAGAGCAAGCATCAAGGCCATGCAAATCTAATTGGAAAAGTAATAAACAGAAACCTACTTGGATGGTTTTCTTGTTGCTTTATAACCCAGGAAGCCACCTAGAAATTAAATCCATTTTACTGAGTCGGTTGACATGTTGAGAAATAGGAAATGAGGGGGAAAAAAATAAAAGCATGTGTTTTCTGACACCTCTGCTGTTCGTATTTCCTCTCGTAATCATTAGAGGAACGTGCTGATAGCTGTCTGCAGCTCCTCTGCTTTTTCCCTCTGCCCTATTCCTGTGCTATTTTACTCCTATGGAAGATAAAAAATTAGCAGACTGTAGATCAAGTAATTATAATCGTGAGGCCACAGGTTGATAGGGCCTATGGAGAAATGTCTACCTTTAAAAATGTAAGTATAATTACTACATTATGGCTTGGAAGAGATGTGAGAGAGGGGGAAGCTGCGGACTTCTGTTATGGCTATTGAACCAAAATGAGAGGGAAAAGAAACATCACCAGTTAGGACAGAAATGGAGCAGAAAATGGAAGGATTAAAATAATTATGGGCCAGATCTTTCATCAGTTTTGGTTTGTTACCTCCCTCCCCTAATATTAGTGCTGCTTTCTCTTTTGTGGACTCTTGTAAGATGTGCAGGGCTAAATGGTTTTGCATCTCTATGTTATTCCCAGGTAGGAAGTATTATTTATGCTGCACAACATGGGGACAAGAGGTTGTTTCCCCNGTCACAGAATTGCCGAGGTTGGATATGATTTCTAAGATCATCGACCCCAATCATTAGCCTAACACTGACAAGTCCTTGGCTAAACCATATCCCTAAGAAGTACATCCACAAGACTCTTAAATATCTCCAGGCTGAGGACTCCACCACCTCACTGGGCAAGTTGTCCCAATGCCTGATAACCCCTTCAGAAATGGGGATAGAAATGGAGCAGTTAGGACAGAAATAGAGAGAAGGAAAAAAAAAGGCTTAAAATAATTACAGGCCAGATCTTTGATCATTTTGGTTTGTTACCTGCCTCCCTTAACATTAGTGCTGCTTTCTGTCTTGTGGGCTCTTGTAAGATGTGCAGGGCTAACTGGTTTTGCATCTCTGTGTCATTTCCATTCTTGGAGGTCTCTTCCAACCTGTCTTAGTCTATTCTAGTCTAGATTTTTCTTCTCCTAGAGGGTGACTTCTCTGAATTTGACTTGATCCCAAGTGGTGATTGTGTAGATTAAGCACATAAAATGCATCTAGAGGCTTGCTTGATATAGATGGTGCTGCAGTCACAAACTTGCTAAAAGGCAACTGAAAATCTGTTGCCTTATTTTCAATCCTTAAATGAACTCTTTGGAAATTTGCAGCCCCACAAAGGTATTTTTATTTGAAAATTATTCCTCTGATGCCTTCATTCTTGGCTGCCCACTCAGAAGCAAGGTAGGTAGCAAGGAAGACAAAAAATAAGAGTAGGGAGAAAGGAATCCTCAGGTCATACAGAGGGGAAAACTAGAGTAAGTGTCCTCAGGCACAACCATATGCCAGACTTCTACATCGTGGCAAGAAGATAGTTAAGCCATGGGTTCTAGCTACAAAAAAGTCATAATTTGGGAATTACAGTAATGGTAGCTGCTGGAAGTAGAGAAGAGCATATGCATGATGTCATGCTAGAAATATTCACTGCTGCTGTTAACTTGACTGTTTCTCTTCCCTTTCTTCTTACTTGTTGAGTAACTTTAGACATGGCTTGTAACGTGCCAGAGCTTCTGTTTACTTGTTAGTGAAGTGGGCATAGTAATATTACCTACCTCAGAGCTTAAGTGATTGAAGCTTAATTAATACTTTCTTCTGCGATCTCTGTTGAAAGATATTGCATGACTGCAGCACTCCTACTGCTTTATTACAGGTTTTAAACTTCTATTGTACCTTCCTAGCCTTTAGATTTTGTTGTCATCATGCTCTCTCAGTATTTATTTCACAAAAGCAACTTGGGAAAGTCATGTAGTAACAGAGAGGCAATGTTGGTATAGTGGAAACCCTCCCCTCCGGTGAATTCCAGCCAGTTATGGAACCTTTTAAGGTGAAGCTTATGTGGGATGTGAACTGCACGTAGCTCCTAGAGATGAGGAGGGATTTCTCCTGCTGTGCTGCCTGTTCATGCAAACACAAAAGTGTGAATTGTACTGTAAAATAAAATCTCAGCTTTGTCTTAGATGTTCATAGTCACAAGAAAAATCTGTCTTTAGGAACTTCCCCAAAAGAATCCCAAGACATTGTTCTCTCAGTCAGTACCTGCATTCTTTCCATCTTAGAATCATAGAATCAGTCAGGGTTGGAAGGGACCACAAGGATCATCTAGTTCCAACCAACCTCCCATGGCAGGGACACCCTACCCTAGATCAGGCTGCCCACAGCCTCATCCAGCCTGCCCTTAAACATCTCCAGAGATGTGGCCCCAACCACCTCTCTGGGCAACCCATTCCAGGCTCTCACCACTCTCATGATGAAGAACTTCCTCCTCACATCCAATCTGAATCTCCCCACCTTCAGCTTTGCTCCATTGCCCCAGTCTTCTCACTACCTGATAGCCTAAAAAGTCCCTCCCCTCCCCACTTCATATCCTGGAAGGCCACAATAAGTTCACCTGGGAGCCTCCTCTTCTCCAGACTGAAGAGCCCCAAGCCTTTCAGTCTGTCCTTGTAGGAGAGGTGCTCCAGCCCCCTGACCGTCTTCGTTACTTTGAATAATGAGCAGAGCAATAAAGAAATCTGTCAAATATTTGCATGGGAGCATAATAAGTGTCCAGACTCAGAGGGATGAAATTTTAGGCCAGTTTGATTCAAAGGGACACAATAATGTGTGTTCCTTTTGAAATGTGAAAAAGGGAGAGGGCTTTACCACACAAAATCATTTTCTTTCCTGATGGGGCAGGAAGCCTGCTAGTGCTGAGTCTGCTAAACTTGGGCTGGGCTGAGCACTTCACTGCCAGAGCTCCATTCCTAGCAACATCACCTTTGCCTTCTCTCTCTTAGAGGAAAAGGTCCAACAGGCTGCAGTGGTTCGGCAGTTTGCCACCCCACACACACACTTTGAAATAACCCAAGCTAGACTCAGAGAGCTGGCACTTAAGGAAACAGAGCTTTATATTATAGCTTTGCACAATATACAAGCAGATATTTACAATATATTACAGATATTTACAGCTATATACAGTAAAAAGGCAATACAGAAATACCACAGCCCTCCCAGAGATCAGAATCCCTAAGAGGCATTTCCAACCACCCTACCACCTTCTCCCCACTTCCCAATCTTATCCCACTATCTGTCTTACGTGTCAGATAAGCAAAGGTAGATCATTCAGGGAGGATAGCAGCAGAAAAGTAGTTAGTGATGTTACACAGATCCAGTTAAAAAAGGCAGGGAGAGAGATACAGCAGCCAGCACGGCTCAAACCGCTCTGTCTTATCTATGTTTTGATTCCAACTTTATACCATTTCAGTAAACAGATGAGTGAAGGAGACACTGGAATGTTTTCCTTTCTCAGCCTATAGTCCAATTTCTTATTAAAATCCTCCAATTAGTTCAAACGAGCACACAGGTGTAGGACCATGGGCTGCATGAAGTCAGTGATGGTGAGATTGAGAGTTATGTACTGCAATTGTATGTGTGGAGAAAGGTGTCCACCCTTGAACCCACTTCTCTCCTCGAGGAGTATTATACTTTTGCCTGTCTGACACTTGTAGGACAGCAGACTGAGTAAAAGTTTGTGATCAGGAGGATCCATCACATAACGAGAGAACAGAATGGGCGAGTGAAATCCTTTTTGCTCTACTGGGATTAATAAAATTAAATAATTGCTTAAAACCAAGTGGGAAGGAACATTATTATTCTATTACCAGTATTAATATTTATGTATTATAAAAGGTAACTCCATCTTGGAAATTAGATAACTTGCACTGAATGGGAAGAATTTTCTCTGTCATTTCAGAGTAGGTCTGGAAGAAATTAGGCTTCTGGCTTTTGGAGAGTGTTCTGCCACCAGCAAGAGCAGGTGAAATCAAACCAAATCTCTCCAGAGGCGAAAAAAACCCCACACTTGATTTCCCAAATATTTTTTAAAACACTCTCTGGCTACCAATGAGTCAAAGAATTCAGTGTGATTTTTTTTATTCTCCCCTTCCCCTACCCAGTTCTTGATTGAGTTTGCCTTGTGCTGGCATTGAGCAAACACCTTCCTTTAAATGGCAAGTTCAGAGGAAAGTAATCAAGAGGGACTAAACAGAGAACTCCACAGCGTCATTTTGCCCAGGCTTTTTTTCAGAATGTAAATGGACTTAAAGCTTTCCAGGTCCTAGAAATGCATTGCTGCTATTTCTATCTTCCATAGCAAGCAACACAACCCTTACCATTCTGCAGTTAACCTAAGCATTCTGATGATTATTTAGAATCACAGAATCAGTCAGGGTTGGAAGGGATCACAAGGATCAGCCAGTTCAATCCCCTTGCCATGTCCAGGGACACCCTACCCTAGATCAGGCTGCCCACAGCCTCATCCAGCCTGGCTGCAAACACCTCCAGGGATGTGGCCCCAAACACCTTCCTGGGCAATCCATCCCAGGCTCTCACCACTCTCATGCTGAACAACTTCCTCCACACCTCCAGTCTGAATCTCCCCACCTCCAGCTTTGCTCCAGTTCCCCCTAGTCCTGTCACTACCTGATAGCCTAAGAAGTCCCTCCCCAGCTTTCTTGTAGGCCCCCTTCAGATACTGGAAGGTCACAATAAGGTCACCTGGGAACCTTCTCCTCTCCAAACTGAACAGCTCCAACTCTTTCAGTCTGTCCTCATAGCAGAGGTGCTGCAGCCCTCTGATCATCTTCACAGCCCTTCTTTGGACACACTCCAGCATGTCCACATCCCTCTTGTCCCAGGGGCCCAAAACTTTATGCAGTAGTCCAGGTGGGGTCTCACCAGGGCAGAGTAGAGGGGGAGAATCACCTTCCTCGGCCTGCTGGCTACCAGGAGAATGATGCAGATTTCAACATTTAGACACTGATTGCAGACATGGGAGGGAGATCTGTGCAACATTTCTGTCCCTGGAACACAATTTCTGTGTGACCTGGGATGAAACAATTGATACTTTTGTGATTTCATTCTCATGAAGATGGTACTGCCTTTGCCTGGCTACAGGACTAGACTGCCAGGCACCTTTTTATCAGCAGGAAGGAAAGACATTTTGGAAGGAAAATTTCTTCTGCTTCTTTCTACTCTTCATCTTTCAGCTCTTTAGCTGCATTGCAAGGTCTGTGAGGGGAAAAACAGGGGCATTTAACCTGGATTAGACCAGCATATTGATAAATAGTGAACTGAAGGGATAGCATCGGGTTCCTGGGGTGAAGCAAGGAAGCTTCAGCTCAGCATCTTTACTGAGAAAAAGCTATATGGAATGAGGCCCAATCTTCTACTTGCACATGGGCCCCACTAAGCACAGTAGCTGTTATTTACATCACAGTAGCTAGACAGCCAAATGAATATTGGACTCAAATTGTGATAGACTCTAGAAGTGCAAGCATTTGTTAAATGACTTTTCTCCTGTAGTATTAGATACGTTGATCCAAGAAAATGCCTCTGTTTTTCCGACTGGGACAGCAGATAATGAAGTAATTTGTTGACAGCTGAAATTGTAGCAACACTAAGAACTGAAATCAGTTCCCTGCAGTCCCTGCTTAATGTTTTTTTCTCATAGGACTTTCTTAATTTCCCAACAGCTTCAAGATCGGGCATATGCTTAAAACGAATTCTCCCTGTACCTGTAATGGAATTTGTGAGCGTTTCAGCCAGGAAAATATTAATCTCCAGGGACTCTATTTTGGATGGGTCCTCGTAGTATCCTACAAATGCAAACAGTAATGCTACTAGTCCAAGCAGAGGAGGCTGTAAATGAGAGGAAATAAATCTTCCTTGACCCATAAACCAGAAGTATTCCCATTCTGCAGAAGAAGGCAATAGCCAGAGGTGGCTTTGTCAGGGTGGGAGTTTATGGGTTAAACAGTCAACAGGATCCCCCTCCCAAGGATCCTGCACTCCAAACTGCTAGCCTCTGCCACCACCAGCTCTTCATCCACAGCAGACTGCATTGCCTGAGGAAACTCCAAGGTTTCTATGTTGCCAGAGGGGCCACACTTTCCTGTGCACTTCCCTTGGTACTAACTGTTCCACATTGCTCTAGGCAGCAGTTGTACAGTGTTGCAGGTGCATCATCACCTGCACTTCTTCCCTCTGAGTGTCATCATTACCTTTTCTAAGGGGGGTTGGCAAAGCCCTCTGAGGGTGTACAGCTGAGGGGCTGAGTGGGTGATGGACACCCTGTCTCAGACATGAAGTGAACGGCTTCACTTATCTCTGTCTGGAAATGAAGAAACAGCTTCATCAGTTGATTCTCAGCATAATTATAGAGCAAGCATGTGGCACCTTCTCCGCTGGTGGGCATCAGAACCTACTTGCAGCAATTGTTAGTATCTGTGTACAACTGATTGCTGTCTGCTGGGGCTATCATCTCACTTTAATTTAGTAACATAAGACCGTTTGATGGTAACATAGTTTCTGTTGATGTTTGTTTCTGCTGGCTATACTACCTGGTTTTGACACCTGCCCTGGTCTGAGTTAGAACAGAACTAATTCTGTTCAGTGGTTTGACTTTTCAGCTCAGGCTCTTCTCAGTGATGGCACTTTCTGAAGTTAACAGCAAGTTTTCACAGACACTGACTGCTTCTAACAGTGATATTGCTGATGGTTACAGTTACTGCTAAGGACTGGGGTGCAGAAAGGCTCTTCCTTATACCTGCACCTGTGCAGATCAAGGTGACCACTAAACATTGTGTCTCATGTTGGGGTGCATGAAGAGGTGACACCTGCTAGGAGAAATGGACAGGACAGGTGACCCTAAATTCACCAGTAAGGGATTCCATTTCATCTACATCATATTCAGCACACAGCTGAGGGTTCACAGGGGTCAAGCCTCTTCTTCAACAGCTGACATCCACGCAGGACTATTCTACCTTTGATCTCAATCCTGGCATTCCTGAATCTGGTCCCAGAATGCAACTCCTCATTCTGGTTCCTGTCTGCTGCTAAGTCCAGTGCCTGCCCCGCCATCAGTGGTGATGGTGATGTAATTGTCATCGGGGGTTGGGTTTGTATATATATATGCATATATTTCATTTTTTGGTCATAATTTTTACCAAAATTGTTTTAGTTTCCTCCTGTAATCCATCAGTCTCTCTCCTTTATTCTCTTTCTATTCCCTTTGGGAAGAGAGAGGGGTTCAAAGAGAGACTCTTTTGCTTGTTTAGCGTCTAGCTGACAATACCATAAAACACAACATTGCATGTCCTCCTGGGGGGAAGAGAAAAGGGAAGAAAGAGACTGGCAGCAGAAAGGCAGGCAGAGAAGGAGAGGAGGAAAAGGAGGAAGTCATTCAGCACTTGCCTGATCTGCTATTTGGAGTGAATGATAATTTCTTAGTACAGCAAAGCTGGCAGCAGTGCTTTTGCTATCAGGGCTTTTACCATGCTGCTCTGCTTATCTCTCGGCATGACCACTGAAATCTGTGAGCTCACACTCCGAGCTCTGCTATCCTGTCAGCTCTGAAATTATTTCCGACAGGCTACAAAAACAATTGGGCCCTCACTTTGGCTGCTTTTACGCTAGTTGAAGTCTAATTTATAAGATAGATCATTCGCTTCACTGCTTCTGTCCTTGATACTTTTGAAGCTACGGCTGGTGTCAGTGACTTTGGTTTTGTGATTCTTGCATCTTCTGTGGGAGTTTTCCAGTTGCTGTTGTTGTTTTTCTCCAGCTCTTATCCCTGTTTTCTAGACGCAACTTCTTTATCCAAAGGCGTTATTTCTATGCAAATAGCTCATTTACTGTTCCTATCAGCTTTGACCTTCACAATGCATCACAGCCTGCCTGAGCTGAGATTTATTTAATACTCTTTAGAAAGCTCTCCAGTAGGATTTTAATAGTATTTGTTTTACCTTTGTGCATGAAATAAGAGAAAGCTTGTTTTATCTGGAGAGCAGCCCTGTGGAGAGAGACCTGGGGCTGCTGGTGGGCGAGAAGCTCAAGATGAGGCAGCAGTGTGCACTTGAAGCCCAGAAAGCCAACCAGAGCCTGGGCTGCATCAGGAGAAGTGTGGCCAGCAGGTAGAGGGAGGTGATTCTCCTCCTCTACTCCGCCCTGGTGAGACCCCACCTGGAGTACTGCATCCAGTTCTGGAGTCCCTGGGACAAGAGGGATGTGACAGAGGGAGCCCATGGGACAGTGAAGGGCCATGACAATGCTCAGAAGGCTGGAGCACATCTCCTATGAGGACAGACTGAGAGAGTTGGAGCTGTTCAGTTTGGAGAAGAGGAGGCTCTGAGGTGACCTTATTGTGGCCTTCCAGGATCTGAAGGGGGCCTACAGAAAAGCTGGGGAGGGACTTTTTAGGNGGATGAGGCTGTGGGCAGCCTGATCTAGGGTAGGGTGTCCCTGCCCATGGCAGGGGGTTTGGAACTAGATGATCCTTGTGGTCCCTTCCAACCCTGACTGATTCTGTGATTCTATCTTTAGACCACCAGGCAACGTTGAATTAATGCAAGTGACAGTAAAATTATTACACGGTAGTCATTTAAAGCCACAGTATATATGAACTCTTCTAGAGTTTTAAGCCCTCTCTTTTTTTTTTTTAATGTAAAATTTGGTATCAAATTGAAATATTGCTTAATTTCTAGAGACATACATAGTGAGACTGAGCTTAAATGAAGTGGGGTACTCCACTCCCACCTAAATGCCTTTGAAAAACCTGACCTCTGGATGTGGGATAAGGTATAAGAATTAGACATTTTTTTGTGTTCTTCTGTCTCTAGATCATGACACATAAAATGGGTTACAATTGACTGCTTAAAATGTTCCCACTGTGGTGTGCACCTCTTCTGGTGATGTTATAGGAACACTTGGCATGGCAGATAACTGGGGAGAGACACCTGCGTAGGTAAACCAACTTTGTTGAAATTCATTGGTCAGGTGTTGGACTGGGCTGCCCAGGGAGGTGGTGGAGTCCCCAGGCCTGGATGTGTCTAAAAGTTGTTTTGATGCGGTGCTTGGGGATATGGTTTAGGGTGCACCTTGTAGAGTAGGGATATCAGTTGGACTTGGTCATCCTCAGGATCTTTTCCAATCTGAATGTTTCTGTGGTTCTGTGATATTCTCTTCAAACTTTTACTCCTCTACTTTATAAAAATCATGAGGTTCATCCAAAATCCATAGGGCTGAATTCTTTGTCCATTGTATATGTCAATCACTGTGCAGCTGTGGCATCACAGAATTGTATTATCAGAATGGTTTAGGTTGGTAGGGACCTCAAAGATCATCTAGTTCCAACCCCCTGCCATAGGCAGGGACACCTCCCACTAGAACAGGTCACTCATAGAAGTCGTTTTGACTTCTGATCTTGCAACACTGCACCCCAGATTTGAATGAAATATCCCAGCAGCCTTCATGCACCTCTTGGCGTGTGGAAAAGTGGGTGGACAGAGCAATGTGATCAAACCCAGAAGGTGGAGGTTTGATCTCTCTTCCTACATTTGCTTTGTGGTTTTCCAGGACATAGAACTCCACAGAGTGCCTTGTTATGCTTGATGGATTACTGCTGTAGTCTGATGTTGATCTGAAATTTCTGTTTCCCCATCCATAAAAGGAAGACTATGTTACCAAGCACTTTAACAGAGAACAGGGACAAATTTTTGATGAAAAGCATCACATAACATGCAGCTATTATTAAATGCTGGCCAGATCACAATGTAGTTTGTGAAGTGCTCCTGGCCTGGCTCTAAAATCAATCTGAAGATGCAGGAACTTGAATTCCTTCTGTGCTAAAAAACTTGCCTATAACATGGCCATAGGTTTTAGTGCTCAGTGAGAGGAAATCTGAAGCATTGAGGATGCCATGAAGATGCTGTTGTTTGTTATTTTTGCAAATGATGCAGCTCCACCATGCCAAGGCCATTTCTTTCACTGGCCAAACTGTTTCATAAGAGAGATGTGAAATTTTTGTTTCCAGACTTCTCTGTCTGTGATATCTCTGACTGGTTCCAAGGTGACAGACGACTGGGTGGCAGGATGTGTGATGGATAGCTTGATTATTTTAAGAATTAAATATGTAATGAAGAGCTGGAAAGGTTCCATGGAAGTCTCATTTTCGCCCTGGTTAAATATGGTGTGCATAATTAATTTTCAAATATGAAAGGGCTCCAGCAAGAAAAGAAATGAAAGAAAGCTGAAGAGATGGTGAATATTTTATAAAGACGTCACTCATTCAAAACTCATTAAAGTACATAGTCCAGGAGCAATTGTCTCCTATAAAGGTGAATGCAGTAGTGCTTATTTTCTTGGCAGATTCTGCAATTATTGTTGAACATAACAGTTTAGTATCATCTACAAACCCAACCCAAGCTTGTCTGCCATCAGAAGGTGAAAAGTTGAGCATTTCTAGGGTGAGGTCAAAAGGAGAGCAAATTTGTAGGAAGAGAGACTTTCTTCTCCGGGACAATACAGAAGTTTCTTGAACAGTAAAGCCCTGTTAGTCACTTTTCCTCAGCCAGAGGGGATCAGTCTTCTCTACCTGGAGCCACCAGCTCACAGCCCTCACCTAACAAAAAGAGCTTCTTCAGCACTCAGTGGAGTGATGCACACATCTTTGGGGAGATTTCAACCTGCCTGTATTATCCAAGTATCTTGTGCAAAGAGCAGTAAACCTCTTTCTGCCTCTCTACCCACTGGCAACCAAGGGTGAAGGAACAGCCTTGTGTTCCCGTGCTGGCTGATGCCTCACGACACTAATCCTAGTGGTTACCTTTTCCTATTTAAGAACATAATTTCCTCTGCTCTCTGTTCTTCAGCTGGATTTATCTGGAGACTCTGCTTTCCTTGTTTGTTTTCTGAGGCCATTGCTCACATAGCAACTGTTTAGAGGAGTGGGAAATGCCACAATGCTCTGCCACAGGTTTGGACTTAACAGAGCCAAGGAAAACTTAGCCATTCATCTGGAAGGAAATTCCATTACTTCATAATTTATGTGTTCTAAATTACAATATTAAAAATGCCTCTCTATGCTTTCTCTTTATTTAGTTGGTTTTTTTTTTTCCCTGGGCCTTAAAAAAAAATCAAGGAGTTTTAATAACAATCAACTAAATATTCCAACAAAATTTGCTGAACCGAATGTTCATATTCCCTTTTGGTCAATATACATCTGATCTGTTTGAATGGCACAGATGTGCATGTTGGATCCTTGTTCTTTCCCAAAAGAAAGAGGTCATCTTGTTAGACCAAACCCTCCAGATACCTATATTCAAACATGAGCTGATAGAAGCTAGTGGATGGGAGGTTGACCCTGAGCCAGTAATGAGCTCATTGGCCAAGAAGGCCAATGCCATTCTGGGGTGTACTAGAATGGCTGTGCTTAGTAGTTTGAGAGAGGTTCTACTCCCTCTCTGCTCTGCCCTGGTGAGGTCACATCTGGAATACTGTGTGCAGTTCTGGGCCCCTCAGTTCAAGAAGGACCTCAGGGAGCTGCTTGAGAGAGTCCAGGACAAAGCCACAAAAACAATTAAGGGAACGGAACATCTTCCTTATGAGGGGCTGAGGCAGCTGGGGCTCTGCTGCTTGGAGAGGAGGAGACTGAGGTGTGACTTCATTAGTGGTTAAAAAGATGCAAAGAGTGAGTGCCACGAGGATGGAGCCAGGCTCTGCTGGGTGATGCCCAGTGACAGGACAAGGGGCAATGGTGGAAGCTGAGGCATAGGAAGAGTCATGTAAACATAAGGAGGATTTTTTTTCACCGTGAAGGTGACAGAATGCAGGAATAGGCTGCCCAGGGTGGTTGTGGAGTCTCCCTCTCTGGAGATTTTGCAGACCCACCTGGATGCATTCCTTTGTGATCTGGTATAGGTGATCCTGGACTGGATGATCTTTCGAGTTCCCTTCCAGCCCCTGACATTCAGTAATTCTGTGACTCCATACCTCTCCACATCATAAAATAATGGCTTTCAAAAAACTGTTTTCCTTTAAAAAAAATAAATCAGGGAATTCCTGGCTAGTTCTATAACTTAATTTGTGAGCAATATGATTCATAGCTAGAGAACGCTTTGAAGATGCAAAGCATTATACAAACGCTAAGAAATAATAATTATTATAATTAGAATATTATTAACAAGGGGAGGAGAGAAGATGAAACAACAGGCTTCCTTATGAAATCCACTCAGATGAACTGATGCTGAGGACATGCTTTAAACCTGCTGCCATTCCACTGCTGAAGAAACGTCCTTGCTCCTGCGTGCAGCCTTCTGATTTTGATGCTCATCCTGACTCTTTAGCATGAATCAGCTATGAGCCTCGCAGAAGGAGAAGAAATGGGTATAGCAACAGAGGCACTGTTGTATTCCTGATGCCAAGGTGCTCTGCTTTTCCTCTCACTTACCCACTCATGGCTGGCTACTGACTTTCTAGATAAGCAGTTGAAGAGTCTCAGCTTTTCAGTGCAGCTAAAAGCAACATCCTGGTCCATCTGAAAAGTTAACACTGGGTGTTGAATTTTCCCTGTGTTATTTGTCCTCGCTTGACACTTTAGACATGAGCTCTTCAAGATTCCTTTCTTCTCTGCCTTTCTGAGTTATATGATCTTTTAAGAAGTACCACTGGTTGCTATGATTAGTATTTACTAATTTTATTTGCTGTACTCCTTAGAAGCTCTAATCAAGCTCAGAACTCCACTGTGCTAGGTGCTGGTTGGCTTTTACTTAGTATTCCACCAACACCCAGATTAATTGAGAATTATTTTCAGATGGCAAGAAAAACTGATCTTTATTACCTTGCTAAAATAAGGTTTCAATTTCAAATAAGGGGAAGCAGTAATATCTCATTCCTTGGCAATCACTGTCAGCCCAACTATTAAGGGCTCCCTAACTTTGGCTGTTAACCACATCTATATGAAGTTCTTGGTTGGAACGGAGTTTTTTTCTAGACACAGCTGCCAGAAGAAGGCAATTTCACCAAAAAAGTGTGTACTGGAAAATACTTCACTGGCTCCTGCTAGTCCCAGCTTACCCTATTTTGTGTAGACAACTGTGACTGCATGAAATATGGCCCCTGTGATAGTCAATGGCAGCCTCAACATCGACTTCAATGGGCTATGATTTCGCCACAGAGGCTTATTGTGTCATATAGCCCAGATGCTCATTGTCTGTGGCTGATGGAGACAGACCCAGGCTGGGTGTGGTGGGCTCAGAGGAGACAAAACTGGAACACAGTTGGCCCAATGGCTGGCGTGGCCTTGGAGCTTTTACTTTAGCAAGTGTGCTTGCAGCCTCTGACAATCTGTGGCTCCATACATCACAACAGTAACTGCATCTAGGAAAGCAAACTGAGGTTTAGAGTTGTTCTGAAACTGTGCTATTTGTGAGGTAATTTAGATGGGCAGTCTCTCTGGTGTGCTATTTGTGAGGTAGTTTAGGTGGGCAGCCTCTCTAGTGTTTGTGTGACTGGTTAAGCTCCCATTTCATTTCTTTGTCCTTTGGCTTTTTTCTGCTCCTGGTGAAGCTTGTTTTGACTTTGCAGAACCCACAGACAAACTCCCATCTTCCAGATGAGCATCACATGTACAAATTTGGGTCCACTTCAGTCAAATATTTGTTAGTGTCAGTAACTCCTGCTATGGCTTCTGGTTTATTCCTCTGTGTCTCTACATATTACTGAATCGGATCAAACGATCAAAGTATTTTTTGCTCCTCCACATATCTGTGTAGCATTTCTGAGGTGCTTCTCTATGAAATGTCTTATTTTTGGCATACAGCAAACTTTACCTAAAATTATGGGTTTAGTATTAGGTACATAAAGGAAACAAATCTTCACATGTGCCTTTTGTTGTCATTTGCATTTTATTCCCATTCACTGCAGTTCAGGGAAGTCTTCTGTTCTTTAGAATATTTTGACACATACTAAACTCCCCACAGTCACTTGACCACAAATATTTATTTACTGATTCTGTTGACTGGCAGTAGTCACCAAATCCAGCTTGCTCTCTTAGAGCAGTTCAGGGAAGTTGTCTGTTCTTTAGAATATTTAACACACACAAAACTCCCCAGAGTCACTTGACTGCAAATACTTACTTATTCTGTTGACTGGAAGTAGTTGCCAAATCCAGCTTGCTCTCCTAGAGCTATGTGGACTTTATTGTTAAAAAAAAAAAAAATAAATCATAATATTGCCAGTAAATAATCACAGATTCACAGCACCTTAGAGATTGGAAGGGAACTCCAGAGCCATGGAGTCCAACCCCTCTGCCAAGGCAGGGTCATCTGGGGTAGTTCACACAGGAATGCATCCAGGTGGGATTTGAAAGTCTCCAGAGGAGACTCCACAACCTCCCTGGGCAGCCTGTTCCAGTGCTCTGTCACCCTCACTGTAAAAAAGTTAAAGAAGGAGCTAATTTCTGAAGAAGTGAGACAGTGCCATTTTAAAGCAGTACTATCTGCAGCCATACGAGCAAAAGACTGTGCAGCCACTGGCTCTTGAAAAGATGGAAGTCAGTGACTCCCTGAGTCAAGGTCACAGATGATAAAGTGCCCAAGGCCCAGAAGCAGGGACAGAAGGCCTAAACATCAGATCAGTTTTTCTGTCTTTCAATAGCAAAATAATTTCAATATTTATCTTTCTTTTCTGCTGGAGCCTGTGAGGTCCTCAGAGGGTAAGAAGTCACTCGAGTTGTCATCTTCATCGGTTTTAAACCATTCCAAGAGATTCAAATTGCTTCCTAACAGAGACCCCTCCTGAGCTTTGTTTGCATTTTGCTGAATAATAATAAGAGATTTTTTTTTAAAGCTTTCCACTTGGCGAGGAGGGGCTAACATCTTCTGTTCTCTTTGCCAAGTGACTTTTGAGAGAATGTGTGCTACCTTACCTTTGGAACATAAAAATGAGAGAGACAATCTCTTATTCTGTGGGGAATTTGAAACCAAGATATTGCAGATTTTAAAAAGGGCATCTTGAGAAGATTTGCTGATGTGAGATTATTCTAAAACATCATCTTTACAGATCTTGGCTCGTGGCAGGAGTAGTTTCTCTACAACTACTGATCCGTTCCAACGATGCTTCTAGTTTGCTTGGTGGTTTGCTGTCTTTATATTTAAAATATTCAGATTGTGCCCAGTCCTGACAGGATGCTTTTTAAGAATTCAGTTGACATTTTTGACTAAATATGCATTTCAGGACTGTGCCAGGCAACGAGAGGCAAGCATCTGTGCCAAGGAAAGAAGTATATCTAGTGGTGTGCTAAATGATGTATCTGCCCTAGACTGCATTTAAATAACTACGTGTTCAATCACAGTGACAAAATTCCAACTGTGTGCTGCTTACATTTCTTCCTAACTGAAACTGGCAGTGGAAGGATAGGATCCAATTAGCAAGGGTTTCCTTGTCTGATGGAATAACATAAAAATTCCAATAAAGAGTTTATTTTCCAGCAGCATTTATACTAATCGTAATAGGCCTCTTCCAACTGTGTCCCATAGACAGGATGGTTTGCCAAGCAGATGGTGGAGAAATGTTAGGCTGGCCAAAACCCAATAAATTCTATTTAATGGCAAACGTTGAGGTTTCCAGATCTGTTTTCATTCCAGCGCAGAATGAAACTAAAACCTCTGGGAATTTTTCACACCCACCCGCACACACGCAATGACTCCACAGTAGTCTCTTGCCAGTCAGGACTCTCTCACCTGGGCTCTGAGAAATAAGTGCTAAAGAAAAAAGGAGAGTGCAGCACAAAAGTACCCCCAAAGAAGCAGAGAGCAGTGTCTCTCCCTATCCTGTCCATCATTCTGAGCTTTGGTAGGATGTGATGAGTACTGAAAGCACTCTGGTCCCATACAGTCATTAGGAGCCTAAGGGTTAGTTTTCGATAGCTTTGTCCCAAATAGATTCGAAGGTCTAAGCAAACATATCTGGCTTCAGGATCTGGGTCAGTGAGAGTATTTTACTGCTACTTCAATTTTACCTTGGTAGCACCTCAGAATTCACTTGGTGATCTGTGGTCTGCAAACTCACTGTAAATAGCAAGTTTTATTTTCACATAGCACCAGTGATGAGCATCCCTGGAGATTCAAACACAGTTTTGNGAAGTAAGTACAGAGGAGGGCCACAAAGATGCTCAGAGGGCTGGAGCACCTCTGCTATGATGACAGGCTGAGAGAGTCACAGTTTGTAGTAGTTTTCAGCCTGGAGAAGAGAAGGCTTCGAGGAAACCTTCCAGTGGCCTTCCAATATCTGAAAGGGGCCTACAGGAAAGTTGGGGGTTTAAACTGGCAGAGGGGAGATTTAAACCGGATGTTAGGAAGAAGTTCTTTCCAGTGAGGGTGGTGAGACACTGGAACAGGTTGCCCAGGGAGGTTGTAGCTGCTCCCTGTCTGGAGGTGTTCAAGGCTAGGTTGGATGAGGCCTTGAGTGACCTGTTCTAGTGGGAGGTGTCCCTGCCTATGGCAGGGGGTTCGAACTGGATGATCTTTGAGGTCCCTTCCAACCTAAACCATCCTATGATTCTAAGACTTATAGCGGATCTAATTAATGTTTATTGATTAGATATTTATTTGAGGGCTGGAGGTCAAGAAGGAGAGGACAGGCTCTGCCCAGTTGCACCCTGTGATAGGACAAGGGGGGATGGATATAAGCTGCAGCACAGGAAGTTCCACCTCAACATGAGGAAGAACTTCTTTAATGTAAGGGTCATGGAGCACTGAAAGAGGCTGCTCAGAGAGGTTGTGGACTCTTTCTCTGGAGACTTTCATGACCCATCTGGATGCATTCCTGTGTGACCTGAGCTAGATTCTATGGCCGTGCTCTGGCAGGGTGGGTTGGACTCCATCTATGGAGGTCCCTTCCAACCCTTAAAATCCTGTGATCTGTGCTTTTTTAACACAAGGTCAGAACAGAATTTTCAACAGAGTTTTAGAAAAATGCATCATCTAAATGGGAAAAAAAGTTTTCCTCTACTGCTTTATCCACTTTTTCTGTTTTGCAGTACATAGGTTGTAAGTATTTTGGTACAGGGATTGTTCTTAACTCTGATCTCCATTAAATGCTCAGCAGAATGAAATGCTCATTAGAGCCTAATGCCATAACTGACACCAACAGTGTGCATGTAGATTTCTTGCAGGAATGAAAATTGCCAAGTGAACATCCTGATCCCTCAGTAAGTCGTGTGCATATATACCAATATAGATATATGATTAAATACATAAATATACAACTAGATGTACCTAGTTGCATCTGCATACTCACTGGAGATTTTATATATATGTATTTGGAGAAACAGTTGTGCAAAGTGAAATTTAGCTACATGCATTTGTCTCTGGTGGGGAAACACACTGAGGATTTGCAGAGAGAAAGGCAGGCACTTGAGAGAGAAAATTGCAACATAAGCCATTCACTCTGTGAGACTTGAAAGCTTGCTGCAAGTCACAGGAAGAGAGAGGATTTTAAAACATGTCTATTTTCATCCAGTCAAAAGGCTCCTTCGGGCTACCTATAATGCAGACATAAGTGACTCTGGAGGAGGGTGTCTTTCCATCTCACTTGGGACACCAACTGTAAAATAGTTTGCCTACTTACCATAGTCGCCCCATAAACTGGGAGAGCAAAGGGATGGGGGAAGGTGAAAAGAGAGCTTTGGCTGTGTGGAATCAAGTAGGCCAAAATGCAATTGAATCAAGTAGTTGACCAGCTGTCTTCAGAGCATCTCAGCTTCTGCTGGCCCTGGTACAGGTAAGATGCTGCAGTGCTCTACAAAAACGCTCCCTCAGTTTAAAAAGGCTCCATTGCGCCTTATCACATCAAAGCAAAGCATCTGCATGTTTCAGTTGTGGGGCATCATGTGTCTGGCTCCCCTCTGGCTCTCGCTAATCCCCAGGATTATCACAGCTCTCTAAAGCGGCTCTTAAAAACCCTGTGAAAATAGGACTCCAAGTGGGTGTGTAAGAAGCGGGGACTGAAGCAATAAGGTTGCCTGTGCCTACAGAATTCCTATAATCACAGCCTACGTTACCCAAAAAAAAGGTGTTGAAAAGTCTGTTTTGGCACCAGCTGATCCCAGGCTCTCAATGAGACCAAATATCCCCGAGTCTGGTTTGCTCATTTGCTGCGGCACATCCCAGCGGCTGGTACGAGCTACAGCTTGTGCTGAGCACATCTCTGCATTGCTTCTCAATGAGCTTCCATCATCTGATTTCCCCCCCTCTTTTTTTTCTGAAGTAGTCATCTGCAAGTCAGGGAGTTCTGTGAGGTGAAACAGTTTATGCACAGGCATAGAGGAGAGTGGAACAGGGAAGTCTTTGTCATGGAGGTGGCATTTGACTGTTCTATTCCTTCAGATCTGTAGGGAGGGAATGCTCTCACAGGGCTGTTATTCTCACAGCTCAGGTGTGAAAAACTAAGGGTTCCAGCCTGTGCTGTCAGTCCAGGACTTTTCATATGCCTCAAATCCACTTCAGAGGAAGTGAGACAAGTAATGAACACAGAAGGCAAATGTTTCAAGATGTAAAGGAGACACGGAGTTTACACAGACAGCATGGATCTTCCCCTCGTCTTAGTTCTGGTGGCTGCTCTTTCCCAAAGGAAAGTTTAATAATCCCCATGAAAATCCTGGTCTTGAGAACTAAATGGTAGTAAACCCTAAAATCTTCAGTAGGTCATGAGATTTTTTTGCTCCTTTTCTCTCGCTGAAAACTCAAAAAGATTATGCACGTCTGACATCGACATCAAGTCTGGAGAACTGACCCGTAAAGTAATTAGGAGAGGAATTCACCCCCTGCTCTGCCCCCCCCTCCCCAACCTTTCTCATCTCAAAGCCAGATCAGATGAAAGGCAAGCTCTGTTTACTTCCTGATCTGTCTAATTTCAGTAACAAGGACCATCCCCACTTCATCTTCCTGCAGCTGCTAGAAGTGAAACTCAAGAGGCTGCCCCAGGCACTGCAGCACCTTCTCAGAACTGCTTGACCTTAATGGATTAGCTTTTCCCTGAGCAGGTGGCAATTTAACAAGAGGAGACAAACTTTTTACACTTCGGAGACCTCTGCTGAATGGCATCAAATATCAGAAGGTTGAAACAGAGCAAAGGGACTTCTGATGCCTTCCTACCTCAACCCTGTGCCACCTTAACCCCCTTGCTATGCGCATAAGTTACAGCTTTCCAGTTTGGACCCTAAGTCCATTTATTAAGGAATCAAAGTAAAAATGGCCTCAAATTCTTAAGGTGTCATACCCTCACAAATCCTGTTGAATTAAAGGAGAGCACAGGGTGCTTTGATTTTTGTCTGCTTATGTCTGAGTGTCTGAATAGGGTGTTAGGAGTATTACCTCAGGCTCTTGTTTTTTGCAAGTATGTGCTACAGTAAATACGTCACAGTAAGGGCAATATTATTAT